>PVHP010019404.1:0-10672 GCA_004024765.1 Zapus hudsonius
CCACAGAACAGGCTCTCAAAAATAGTGTGTATCCCTTCCTCCAAGACCTGGAGAGCTGTCTGCACATGTCTTGTTATTCTGTGTTTTATAATACATAAATGTGAAAATCAAAGTTAGAATCATTATGATCTTGGGCCTAATAACAATAGAAAATGCCAGAAACATTCCATTTCTGTGAAGTACGATTCCAAGATTCCCCGTAGGTACATGACTCTGTCCCTCACTTATACACTATACCATTAGCATCTAATAATCACTATACACTAGAGCATAAGCACCTGACACTCACTTTTACACTGTAGCAGTGGCACCTAACCTGCACCCACACTCCCACTTGCCTCCAATCCCCTGCAGATCCCATCTAATACCTAATGTGAGGTAAATGCTCTGCAAATAGCTATTACCCTGTATTGTATGGAGAATCGTGTGATGTACCGAAATAATTTTCCTTTCTTTGACATTTGGTTGGTTGGCTCTGGGCTGCAGAGTGTGTTCCCTGGTTGCTGGGGATCACTTCCCGAGTCTCTCAAAGCTAGCCCAGGAGGCTGGGCCAACTCTGGTTCCCATTTTGCAAATGGAGCAGCTGGAGTTCAGTGGCTTAGTAACAGCTCAGGCACAAAGAGGGAGCTGCCATCACTGTGGGCTGGCCCAGGCTAAGTGCTGAGCACCTCATGCTCCCCCAAAGGGTGGGAGCTTCCCTGATATGACCCTGGCCAAGGGCCTGGCTCAGGGCCAGGGCTATGGAGGAGGATGGGAGGACTTAGATCTTAGGCCTTCTGTTGAGTCACTGGTGAGAGCCCTTTAGTAGCAGTGAAATTGAAGAAGCTGACTCCAGATAGCACCAAGGGCACTAGAAAAAGCCATTCTTACAATTCTGTTTCTCTAGAACCACTCCTGGTACCAACTTCTGTAATAGTCAGGGTTCTCTAGAGGAAACAGAGTTGATAGAATAGATTATAATGAAAGGGAATTTATTGGGATCGCTTACGACAGTCCAATAGTAGCAGTCTGTAGGCCCGCAGGTAAGGAACCAGTAGCTGTTCAGTCCACGTAGATGGATGTCTTGGCAGTCCCAATCCAGCTCAGAAGGCCTGATGAATTCCTGGGGAGTGGCTGCTCTTCAGTCCAATATGTGAGGCCCAGGAAACTGGAGGAAGTAGGTCACTGGGGGTGGGCCTTGAGGTTTTGTAACCATCCCCACTTCCTGGTCACCCTTCCTCTCAATGCCTGGCCGTGGATGCATTGTGACCAGCCAGCCCACTGCTCTTGCTGTGCCTTCCCAGCCATGATGGACTGCACCTCCTGGAACTGTGAGCAGAGCTAAATCCTTGCCCTCTTAAGATGCTTCTTCTTCTTAAGGTATTTGGTCAGCACTGAGTAGAGTAACAACACAGAGGTGCAGGACTGCAGGAGGGAGGGATGCTGGTAGAGTAGACTGAAACAGCAAAGTCCTTTGCGTCTGGCCCAGGCAAGTCTGTTGGGGATACCGACATTAGGTTAATTAAGGTGGGAAAACTCACCTGACTGTGGGCAGTACCATTCCATGGACTGCGGATCCTTTAAGGAATTTTGAAATATACTTTATTAGTAAGTACAGTCATGTCACTATGTTGTGCAATGGATGACTAGATTTTATCCTCTGGTCTAACTGAAATTTTGTACCCTTTACCAACATTGGTAAGCATTCATTTATCTTGATATATATGATAGATATAGACATATATGTAAGTACTTAAATTTTTTTGGCATGTCTAGAATGTGAGATGTGGTGTGCATATGTAATGCATGCACTGTGTGTGTGTGTGTGTGTGTGTGTGTGTGTGTGTGTCCTCTTCCACTGTTCTTCTGCCTTCCTCTAAGGCCTGACCTTTAGTGGGTCCTCCTGAAGCCTTCATTGATAAAAGGACCAGTGAATGGATGAATGGACAGATCAGATCTCTTCTCAAGGGAGGGTTTTCTTGGCAGAATGCAGCCAACTGGAGTCTGTCTGTAGTCTTGCGTGTGGCTGTTCCTCAAGCAGCTGGAGGAACACAGCAGGTCGAACATTGGCTCCAGGAGCTCGTTCAGGGCTGTCAAAGCTGGCTCTGGGGTCAAGTGCAGCTGGCCTGACAAACACATCAGTGGAAACAAAACTGTTGGTTTTTACTCTTTCCTTTGCCCCTGCACAGAGGGAAAATTTAGCTTTGGGGACATTGTGACCCCACCCTAGAACACAGAGGTGGCACCTTCCTGGAGACCGACTCTTCAGCCACCTCCAGCAGCTGCTTCTCAAGAAGCAAAGGGCAGAAAAGAGACAGCAGCCACACAAGTGCTTCCCAAGTCCAAGTCCAGACCCTGCACTTCCGCCCAGTTGCACTTGGGTTTCATTCATATGTAGAGTTGTTGTTGTTTTTCTCCCTGTCCCCTCACAACGGACCAGACCTTGGCAGTTCTAGGACGGCAGCTACCACCTTGGAAGGCTAGGTGCTTGCTGATGTCACCTCCAAACCAACTGCTGCTTCTCCACCCTTGCAGGAGTGGTCACAAAGCCACAGAAATTACTGTGGCTTCCCAGACACAACATGAGTCAAGCAGTTCAGAGGCTCTTTTAGGGCAGGTAGACTTGTTAGGGGAAATTCCCTCCTGCGCGAGAGCCCCAGCCTCTGCTTGCAGGGGTCTGGGGTGTCTGTCTTTGCTTGCAGGTCAGAAGTAAAATATACCTGATGTTTTAGTGAAAAAAAAAACTGACAGAAGCAACTTACGGAAGGGTCTGTTTTGCCTCACTGTTGAGATCATCAAGGCAGGGAAGGCCTGGTGTCAAGAGCACAAGGCTGCTGATCACACTAGGTCCAAAGTCAGGAAGCAGGGAGTGATGAATGCTGATGTTCAGTTAGCTTTCTGCTTTTTATGCACTCCAAAACCCCAGCATGGACTAGTGCTGCCCACATTTACAGTGGGTCTTCCCACCTCAGTTAAGCCAGTGTACAAGCTTTCT
Organism: Zapus hudsonius; assembly: GCA_004024765.1. Lineage (NCBI taxonomy): Eukaryota > Metazoa > Chordata > Mammalia > Rodentia > Dipodidae > Zapus > Zapus hudsonius. Next base: position 2,975 of record PVHP010019404.1, read on the forward strand.
CACAGACACACTGCCATAGCCAGTCACCCACTGCTGGGATGAACCTTCAAACCAGGCACAGTTATGGGAGGAAATTTTGGATTTATTGAAGCTAAAGATCCAGGGGAAGTTCTATAATGGTGAAAGAGGTTGGTCCCCTTCCACAGTCCAAGCAGAGAGGGAGAACACCACCCAAGACAAGCACACTCACAGCAAAACAGCAGGAACTCCAGGTAGCACACTTTCTGAATACATATCTGGAATTCCAGATTCACTCCAGTAACACCTTAGGGCTGCTGTCTAGGATCCACCTAAGATGACACCTCCTCCAAGCAGGCAGCTGGACAAAAGCCTTTTATAAAGTTCTGAATCTACTGCCACAGAGGTTTGTCCCCATGGTAATTCTGGATCCAATCAAGTTGACCATTAAGAGAAACCAACACACCTTAACTGGCCTCGTGTGCTAAAATTCACCACGGGGGGGGGGGGGGGGGACACCAAGGGACACCAAGGGTAAGGAGCTAACAGGAGCTTCATGAGTCAGCTAGGGAGATGCCAAGGAGTCCCAGTGACCTAATGGAGGATCAGAGGAGGGCTGGGCATGAGTGTGAGGGCCAGAGCCTGCACAACTCAGTGGCCACTGACACATGACCCTGGGAAGGTTGAGAACTTGGAAAGATTCTGAGAAGTGGAGGGACAAGGGCTAAATGATGATGCGATGGGCTGAGGGGAGAAGGGCAGAAGATAAGCCGCAAGGGGCAGGGCCGGCTGTGGACACACTGTGTGCTCTCGGCTGTCACCTGAGCAGGCCGCAGGGGGAGGGGCCGGCTGTGGACACACTGTGTGCTCTTGGCTCTCACCTGAGCAGGCCACAGGGGGAGGGGCCGGCTGTGGACACACTGTGTGCTCTCGGCTCTCACCTGAGCAGTGGGAGAGACTGGCCGGCTGGCCTTGAGCACAGCTTTGGCCTCACATGAATGGCTGTCCTCAAGTTCAGCTCTTCCAGGAGCTCACAGAGTGGCCTTATCAGCATCACATGGTCCCATTATACCTGAGGTTCCTCTTGGGTGTCTAATGTCACATAGGTAGCTGTGAAACTGAGGCACATGTCTGTGCTGGTGACATAGGCAAGCAGATGGGATCTGAGTCATGGGCTGGGTGAACTGCCCAGGAGGGGGTGCACAGGAGACCAGGAAGTGCCGAGCCCAAAGCCAGCTGTGGGAGGAGTGTGGGATGACTCTCAGGTTGATCTCATGGAGGTCACTGGCGATCATCAAGAATTGCGAAGTAGTTAGGGAGAAATCACAGTTGAGTGCTGCTATAGAGATGGCTGTGGTCCCCAGTACCCACCTAAAACCAGATGCATAAAGTGCCACATGCATCTGGAGCTCCTTTGCAGCAGGAGAAGACCCTGGCACACCCACACTCATTCTCTTTCTCTGCCACTCTCAAATAAGTAAGTAAATAAATAAGACTCAAATAAGAAAATAAATAAACCTCTCAAATAACTAAGAAAATAAATAAAACATTTTTTAAAAGTCACAATTAGGGTCTTTGCCATATTCATAGAGATATCACCTACTTCAAGTAGCCTCACCCACACCTCCTACTGGCCAGGCCACTCCCAGCAGGGTTAGGGTTCCTCCCAGGAGCTCCTTGAGCTGCATCTCAGACCCACAGGCTCCTCCTTTGTGTGCATCTTGCAGTCCTAGACAGACTAACCCCAGCTTCTTAAATGAGGCCAACAACAATGCCTACTGAAGTGTTGCAGTGGAGTGGGAGGGATGCACAGCACAGGGTGCAGGCTGCAGGAGGAGCATGGTGCGCCCACAAGGCGAGCATCCCTAGATGCACACCACTACAATACACCCCGGGATACAGAGCGGAGTATGCACGCCCCAGGAGGCACGACTTCATTATGAGCACTATGGAGGCAGATGCAAAGATGCGCACTTCCAGACTGCACTTGACTTCTAGGAGGTATTTTGTGGACCAGGCTGACCTTAGGATGGTCCTTTCCATCTTTCCTACCACCGCACATCACTGTTTGAGTGTCTCCCCATCAGAACATTACCCCTGATCCCCTAGTCCTCTGGGATGCTCCTCGGGGCTCTGATCCCCTGGGGTGTTTGGACAGGTGTTCATCAATCATCTGTAGTACTTGTTCTTCAGGGCTGCATGTGGCTAACGGGCTCCTTCAGGCTGAGGAAGACCCATTCTGGGCTATGTCTGGGCCTGTATTCACCATCTGGACAATGTGCTGACACTCTCCCTGGAAGCAGCAAGGTGGTGGATACCTACCTGCTCAGGACACTCTAAGCTGTGCTCTTTCCAGGTGGCTCCTGTCTGGCAGAACAGGAGAGCAAGCAAAGCTCTCAATGAATAGCTGAGCATAAATATCTTGCACCCTCTCAATCTATGAATAATTGACTTCCAGATTTCAAAAATAGCTACCATCCACCAGCCTTTACTAAGTGTTGGGAGTTACATCCACACGTTCGTATTAATACCTAAACAGGAACATGCTGTCACCTTGTGATGCAGGTTAGGCAGCCAAGTGCAGAGAGCTTAAGTTGGGGGCTGAGGGGGTAAGGTCCAGGGCTGGCTGTCACATCGTCAAGGTGTGTTCCTGTGGGTCTGCGGATTCCTTGGAGGGCCACTGCGCAATAACACCCCTGTTCATCCGTGGAGCTGGGTGGACAGAGTCTTGAGACAGCTGTGAGTATGCGAGAGGAAGAACTTTCGGGAGACAGTTTGCTTATTAGGTGCAGGAGGGAGAAGGAGGGGCAGGAGGACGAACAGCAAGGGGATTGGTGGGGGCAAGGGAGCCTGTGGATGCCTCACTAGCATGTAGGGGCTCCTTTGCTGATATGGGTCAGAGAGGATTGGCATGGACCAGTAACCTGCTGATGCCTAGTTTGTATAGATAAGTTGGAGGGATTTTCTCAGCCCCAGGTGGCAGGAGTTACATGACTTCAGGCATGTATCAGATGGCAGTGGCTGCAGAGGAGCTGTGACCTTTAAGGGAGCTTTCTTTGTGCAATAAATCACTGGGCAGTGAGAAGAAGAAACCCAGGGCTTATCAGCATTCCTGTATGCCTGGAAAGGGGGAGCAGCCCCTGCAGGTCTCAATTCCACTTCAAGGCCACTGGGACTAGGCTTTTTAGCTCGAGTCCTTCATCTTGGGTTGGACCAAGATTCTTGGAGTCAAGGGACTTCTTAACCTTCCTACCAAGGCTGCACTTTATGCTTATGAGCCCAGATTTGTCCCTTCATAGCCCCAGCTTATGTTTAGTGGTGCCCAACATGTTCCCAGCAAAGCCCAACCAAGGGGCCAAGAGGGGAGTCTAAATCTTGGGATATTCCAATTTGCTTTTTGCCTGCATGTGTGTGAGGTGGACATGCGTGTGCGGGGAACAGTGTATGTGAGTGTGATGCTGTGACCCCTGCGGAAGCCAGAGGTCCACACTGGTGTCTTTCGCAATCGCTCTCCACCTTAGTTTTTGAGGCAGGGCCTCTTACTGAACCTAACTAGCTAGCCAGCATGGCCCAGTGATCCTTCTGTCTCTGCCTCCCTATGCTGGGATTACAGGAGTGAGCTACTCTACATAGCTTTTACATGAGTCCTGGGGAACTAAACTAAGGTCCTCTTGCTTGTGTGGCAGCCACCTGACTGGTTGAGCCATCTCTCCAGCCCCCTCAATCCATGGCTACAACCCTGAAGAAGTCTCAACAGCTGTTTTGAGATTATTGACTTCTCTCATCAAAAAGGACTCATGGGACTGAGGACATGTCTCAGTAAAGTGCTTGTCTTGCAAGCATGAGCACCTGAGTTTGGTCACAAAACCCATGTGAAATAAGCTAGGTACTGTGGTAGACAGTGCTGGGGAGGTAGAGGCAAGCAAACCCCTGGGGACTGGTTGTCCGGCCAGTGTAGCCCACTCAGTGAGTTCTAGGCTAGTGACAGACCCTGTCTCAACAAAAGGTGAACAGCAGCTAAAAGAATGATAGCCAAGATCCACATGCATGTACACTCCAACACACACACAGAATTTGTGTTATTCTTAGTCATTTTCCCAAGCTGTGGAGACTGACTCGTGGGACATTCTCATGTCCAGTCTGTCAGCATGATGAGGAGGCTGTGACCACAGAATGTGCCACCCAGGCAGATGAGCCGCTCAGTGTAAGGAATTACAGTGAACCCCATGTTCACGTTGAGAAGAGGGTTCCTGATGGCGGTGGGACTCTGGGGGTCAAGTCAGTGGAGAGGGGCACTGGACAAATGCAGAAAGTGGGACCCAAGTAATTAGAAAGCAGGTTGGGTAGGATAAAGGACACTGGGGAAAAGTGCCTTCAGGCTCACTAAGGCACACTTGGGCCACACCCCACCCTGGGGACAGCTTGTCCTGGGTCCCGCCAACCTGTGTCAGACTCAAGCTCAATGCTGAGCAGGACCTCATGAGAGGTTTCTGAGAAAGGCAGAGGCTTCGGCTCTCATTCTGGCTCCTTTGGTCAGGTAGTCTGTCAGAAATCAAATATTTTCTTATTTGTGTCTATGCATGTGGATGGTGTGAATGTCTGTATGTGTGTGTGCATGCCACAAGTATGGGAGTCAGAGGAGAACCTCAGGTGTTTGTCTTCTCCTCCACCTTCTCTTTTAAGACAGGGTCGCTTCTCATTTTGCCACTGTGGGATATGAACATTCTGCACATTGGCCGTCTTCTCATCAGGTCCTCTTTCTCCTCTCCTCCACCTCCATTGCACTGAGGCTCTTCAGTGGGGTATTGGTAATCACTATGGGAACAAGGATGCATCAGGAGCTTTTTGTGGGGAGGCCATGCCTCCAAATACACCTTCCTGCCCTTGGCTCTCAGAATCCTTCCACCCCTCTCCCACAGTGTTCTCTGAGCCTTAAGGGTGTGTTTGAGGTCTCTGTTCATGTCGAGCTCTTAGCAACCTCCTCTTCCACAGTGTTCTCTGTGCCTTAGAGGGGGGGTGTTAGAGGTCTCTCTTCATGACAAGCTCTTAAAAACCTCTGATTTTCTGCTGAGTCTCCACAGTGAGGCAGTTGGGGGGGATAGGATAGATTCTTTGACTGAATGCAGGAATTGTCAGTGGGCCTCTAGAGGAATCTAGGTCATTGCACTTTTCTGTAGGTCAGAGATGTCTGTCCTTTTTTCCCTCTGTTCCCTTAGGGAGTCCTTCCACTTCATTCTGAGAAGGCCCTTTCTAGGGAATAAACATTTCTGGAAAGATTGCCTTTTTTAAGAAACCTTGACCCCAGACACTCAACTGACATAGAGATTAACTGGCTAACCCAGCTGCCCTTCCACGGGCCTCATATATAAATTCCCAGGCTGAGTCTTGGAGGGGGGGCTTCTCAAACCCCCTCTTGCTTCCCTGGGCAAGAGCCTAGCCTTTTCTCCTCCTCTTCAGTTCTGGGCTTTTCAATGTTTTCCTTCCTCTTAAAACTATCTTTCCTGGTTTTTCAGGGTTTTAGGACTTACATTGAAGTCTTTAATCCGTTTGGAGTTGACTTTTGTGCATGGTGAGAGGAGTTCCATTTTTCTACATTTGTTTATTTAATTTGTCCAGCACCATTTGGTGAAGATGCTTTTTTCCAGCATACGTTGTTGGCACCTTTGTCAAAGATCAAGTAGCTGTAGTTACCTGAACTATGGGCTGGGTCTTCAATTCTGCTCCTTGGTTTATCTGTCTGTTTTTTATTCTTTTTTTTTTCCTCAGGGAATAATGCAAAAGGCAAAGAAACAATTTAACAGCCTGAGAAAGGTGAAGTGGAATGAAACACTGACTTCTGGGCTGTTACGCAACAGATCAGGTCCATCTCCTCTCTGAGGATTTAGTTACATGCAGTTAAGGGCTCATGGAGAAGACGTTTTCTCCTGTGGTGTTACCCCCACTAAGGTGCCTGTGTTCCTATGAGAAGCCTCAGAGAAACTCACTGGGACACACACAAAAAAAAAAAAAAGGAAAAGAAAAAGAAAACCAAAACCCAAAAACGTCTTTGCCTGCAAATCAAGTTAAATGAAATCACACAAATTAAGGCTACAATATAAGTTAAATTATATACATTCTTTCATTTAAGAAACATTAGGATCGCTCAAGTTATAAAATAAGCACATGCTTAATGTTCACATTCTTTATCTCAGAGAAGAGGCATTAAAGATTTATGTCATTAATTTATTTACAAGCATATCTTGTGGGAGTTTAAGAGCTTGATTTATTTCTGAGATTGTGCCTCTTAGACATTCTTCATATCTGTTAAATGGATGAATTAAAACATCCTTAGTTTTTAAGCATTTGGTGTTTCTCTATAAAGAAGGGTGCTGCAAATCCAGACCCAAGGTAAACGGTCATCATGGCCAGTCACTTGTTTTCCACTGAAAATGGCAAGGTTTCCCTGAGCCCTCCTCCTAGCGTCCACGGGGACCACGGAGGTAGTGAACTTCCAGATGCTCTGGCCAACATGGTGCTGTTGAAATCTCTGCAAAGGGGGCAGAGACAGATGGTGGAAGAAATGGCTGCACCAGGCACTGTCTGCTTTTATGCCAGTACCATGTTGTTTTTGTTACTATTGCTTTGTAATATAACTCCTGGGGTGTTTCTTTTGCTGAGGATATTTTTGGATATCTGAGGCCTTCTGCCATTCCAAATAAATTTTGAGATTTTTTTCCATCTCTGCAAAGAAAGTTTCTAGGATTTTTTTGGTATTGCATTGAATATGTATCCTGCTTTTGGTAGAATTGCCATTTTTACAATATTAATTCTTCCTATCTGGGAGCATAGAAGACCTTTCCATCTTACCACTCAATTTCCTTCCTTTCATTATACAAACAAGTCTTTCACATCCTTGGTTAGTGACATTCCAGGGTATTTGATTTTTCCCTGTGGTTGTTGAAAACGGAACAGTCTCACCTCCACCTCATGGACCATCCGAGCAATCCCACTGAGAAGGGCCCTCCGTGGATTGGGGACAGGGAGGAGAGAAATGGGGGTACCAACAGAAGACTGGATCATACAGTGTATCTCATTGTGAGTAAATAAATAAATTTAAAACTTCTGGGGAGTTAAAAACTAAAAACAAACAACCTCCCCCAAAAAAACAAAAATCTTCTTCCTAAAGCTCTCAGCTATAATGAAATTCTTCTGTACCTCACCTCACCCTGTGGTCTGAGGATTTCATTCTTCTAATTCATAAGACAAGAATCCAGAGACAACCCCAAATTTCTGTGCATTTATATATCATGTTGGTGCATTATTGAGGAACCCCAAAATTCATGTATCAACAGTGTCTAATTTTTTTTTTTAATAAATGAGATTGGGCATTTTTTTCTCCAAGGACTGGGAGGATCCAACAGGAGAAATTGTTGATGCTGAAGAAAAAATTGCGGTAACATAACCCGCACACAGTGGAGCCTACCACACGCTGTTGGTGTTTGGCCATTGAAATGAAGAAAGAGACATTCCTGAAGCCAAGGTCTAAAGGGACCTCTGAAGGGCTTTCTCACAGCACATCATGAATGGGTTTGGGTGGAGGAGTGTAACGGGGTGAGCTGAGGGTTAGAATTTAGATAATGCCCAGCTAAAATTCCAGTGCACCCCAAAATTTAAGGAGTACCCGAATTCTTGCCTACAAAGTTAAGGAATTAAAATCATAGACAACAAGATATTAAGGTATAGTGGGAGACTTTATTATTC
>PVHP010019404.1:10772-32007 GCA_004024765.1 Zapus hudsonius
GAATATAAGGGAGAGATCTTAATCAATCTGTGCTGCTCAGCCAAGCAAGCAGCAGCAGAAGAGGTATCAGAGGGCCCCCATCATGAGAGGGAAAGGTTCCTGTGGAAAAGAATCCTGAGCCCCCACACCCACACCAGCCTAAAGGGCCTTACCTGGAAAATGAAGTCCTCCTTCTAGGACGCCATGTGGAAAAGAAGACTGGCCTTTGTTCTAGGGAAGCTTTTGAAAACTTCCCCCAGGTAAGTCAGAGAGACAGCTGGTTGGTCTATATGTGACCAATCAATTTTTGCATCTAGGTTTGAGCTCTGGCTAGAGACACCTCCCAGCCAAGGGGCGGGGTTCTCTGGAGCTTTCCTGAACTGTCACAGGAGGACAAAGGGACAATGGGTGGTCTTGCTTTACACCTCAACTCTCACCCACAAGCACAGTGCATAACCAAATGGTCTAACCTCTTAAGCTCCAGGATCACAGCCGTAGAGTAGGGGTCAAACCTCAATGAACAACCTGGGGATTCAGTGATGCTCTTCATATGTAGGTCCCTCTCCTTGGCCCGTTCTTTTGACTATAGTGTGAATACTGGGTGGAAGTAACGGGCTTCCTCTCCTTTGCAACTTGCTGATTATCTAGCCTATGTTGAGCCATAAAGGTTTGAAAATGAACCACTAAAGAAAAATAATAACAATCAAAAGATTTCCCTGCATGCCAGCCTCGTTTCCAAGTCTTCCCCTTCTGTGTTTCATACCACTTCCACTCCATTACCTCTGGTTGCCAAGGAATGAGAAGAACGAACAAGGTCACTGTCCATCTAGGGAGCAACGGCAGTAACTGAGCCCTGGCATGGCGTCACCTGGGTGCACACTGTGGGCGCTTGTCCACGACACAGTTTCCTCCAACAAGGACCAAACAGCAAAAGCTTGCATCTGGGCTTGAGCACGTGCTGATGTTTCCTTTGTTCATTGCGACATTATATGGTTTCACTTGGTCTTCACCTCAGCCAAGCAAACTGTCCTCTGACATGCCAGGATGAAACCAAGGTCAGCATCTGCCTTGAGACTCGGGCTTCCGGGACACATTGCCACACCCCTGAGCGAGCTGTCAATCTGTAGTTGTTAATCATTCATTGCTTATCATGATGGGCACTGGAGATCTTTATAGTAACAGCTGGATGCAGTTTAATCATTAATAATGTTTGCTTTCACAAGTGCCTGGGTTGATGTCTGATCATACTGGGTGCTGGTCTATTTAGGAGGCATAGTCCCTTTGCTCTTTACACTGCAGAGGCTGAGGAGGCTCAGGGCTCAGGTGAGTACTGTTCCTGCTTTGGGTTGGCTTTAAGAGGCTGTTGCCTGAGACTTCAGATGAGCTGTGGGGATGGATTTGAGAATCAGCTTGGCAAGGCTCTGGGAAAGCGTCAGTGAGAATGCTCATCCTTAGTGTGATGTCTGGCAAACGTTAATACAGACATGGAGTTGCTCGGCACTCCTCTCCCTTCCTTTCCCTCCCTTCCTTTCTGCTCCCTCCCTCCTCTCTGTTCTCCCTCCTCCCTTGCTTTTTCCTCCTTCTCTTCCTTCTTCCTTTCTCTCTCCCTCACTCCCCTCATCTCCTTCCTTCTTCCTCTCCCTCCCTTGCTATTTCCTCCTTCCCTCTCTGGCTCTCTTTCCTCTTACTCTTCCTTTCTTCCTTTCCTCCTCCTCTTCCTCTGTCTCACAGCCTCCTTATTTTCAGCATCATGTTCCCTTCTTGTTTTAGGATTAGTTTAGGTTTTGAACTAAAATCAGCAGCAGCCCTGGGCACTCAGAATAAAGTCATAGCCATGCGCTCACCCATTGAAGAACTCCTGCCCAGAGTGCCATGAGGTTTTCTGTACAGAACTGTCAGCTAGTGGCTTCTTGTCTGCTAATGGCTCTGCTCAGTGGGCCACGTGTTGGAGTCGATAGCGTGAGGCAGTGACTTCAGTAACTTCAAGAGGAGGGGTTGCTACCTGCTTCCATGGGCCAGATGAGAAGAAAAGTCCATGGGAGCTGTTTTCTGATCTTTGTGGTCTGTGCAGACCAGCAGCACCTTTGCTTTGCCTTTGTCCTTGTCGTCAACACAGGCATGACTGAGGGCCTCACTTCAGCAGTCTGACAGGGCTCAGAGGCCTCTGTGTGGGAGAGGTGACTTCTCCGAGCCTCGGCTTCTTTCTTTCTAATTGGTGCCTGCACGGCATCATTTCATTTATTTTATTGTTATTCATGTGTACACGTGTTCACCTGTGCGCACACACATGTTCATGTCAATGCAGTGCACACGTGCTCATGTGTGTGCTTGTGAACATGTGTTCATGTGCACACATGTTCATGTGTACATGTGTTCATCTGTGTGCATGCACACGTGTTCATGTCCATGCAGTGCCCACACATTCATGTGTGTGCATGTGCACATGCATGGGTGTAGAGGTCAGAGGACAGCCTTGGGAGTCATCCACAGGAACACTACCTTATTTTGGAGAGAGGGTCCCTCATCGACCTGGAGCTCACCAATAAAGGCTAGACTGGCTGGTCTCAGGATTCCACGTGTCTCCACTCCCCAGTGCTGGGATTACGGGTGTGTGCCACCACACTCGGCCTTTGTCGCCAAGGTTCTGGGGGGAATTGGGCTCAGATTCTCACTCTTGGTTCTGCATCAGACTTATCTCCCATCCTGATCGAGGATGTTAGCAGCAGCGGCAGTGTAGAGGAGGTGATTTTCTAAATATTTAACCTGGGGATGGCATAGGCAGGGGTCAATCACAATGCCAGAGCAAGAGTCCTGGTGCTTTGACATGCCAGGTATTAATCCTGTAGCTGATGGATGGTAGGGAAGCCTCACAGAGAGGTAGCAGGTGGGTATCCTGGGGGCTGGGGAGAGCTATTTCCTGGTGGGTGCAGCAGCATACTGCTCCTGTAAGAAATGGCCTGGCCCCCCTGGTGAGCCCAGGCACAGCTTCATCTTTTTTAAAATTAAACATATGTGTGTGTATTTGCAAACAGAGAGAGATAGAAGATAGACAGAGAGAATGGGCATGCCAGGGCCTCCAGCCACTGCAAACAACTTCCACATGCATGTGCCCCCTTGTGCATCTGGCTTTACATGGGAACTGGAAAATTGATCCTAGGTCATTAGGCTTTGCAGATAAGTGCCAAAACCACTAAGGCGTCTGTCCAGCCCCACAGCTTCATTTTGAACAGCAGTGTTGGTGTCATTTCCGTAGGTTGCATATTTTTCTATGTAAGCTTCACTTAATTATCTGGAGGGAATTTAGGTCTCTCTAGTTTTACCAAGCAAGTCCACATGATGAGCTGTCTTTTTTTTGGGGGGGGGGTTTCGAGGTAGGGTCTCGCTCTAGCCCAGGCTGACCTGGAATTCACTACATAGTCTCAGGGTGGCCTCGAACTCATGGTGATCCTCCTACCTCTGCCTCCCAAGTGCTGGGATTAAAGGCGTGCGCCACCACGCCCGGCAGATGAGCTGTCTTAATCAGTTTGAAAACACTGCCCACTCTGTGAGGCCGTTGTGAACAGGGAACACCTTATCTGTCTGCAAAAGCTATTTCTTTGCTCTTGTGATCACCGTAGCTCATGAGCCTTTGGCATTGACTAAGTCCATCACATGAGAAAGTCAATCCATCCTCACAGCAGCCCCATGAAGCTGGTTTTATAACTCCTCATTTGAAATTGGAAGGAATAGAGGCACCTGGATGCTGAGTAATTTTCCACTAGTTACACAGCTACTAAATGATAGAGCTGAGATGCAAGCCTGTGGTTGCAGAGCCCATGTAGCCTGAGGCACATGGCCTGGCATCAAACAGGCTGGTAATGGGGTGCCTTGAGGCTAAAAGGTCCTCCTCATCTCTAGGCTGGGGCACACCATCTGGAGCCCCTGCTGACGCAGTCTGCTTGGGCAGTGAGTTTTGAGTGACTTAGGAATTCTCTTCCTAATCTTTGCTGCTCCATTGCCGGTGCTACAATTACTCTTGTCCTCCCCTCCCCTTTTGCTCCAAGCCCTCACATCTGCTCAAACTTCTTGACTCGTCCTTCCCAATCCCTCACTGTCCCTGCTTCCCTCACCTTGGCATCCTTCCCTCTGACCATCCTTCACCTTCTCTTCCCGGGTGGACTTCCTCAGGAGTCATCTCTATGCCCTCTTCCTAGTCTGTGGCATCACTGGCCATTTTTCATGTCTATCCCAACCATTTCTTGAGCACCACTCTTTTCCGAACTGTCTGACAGTGTTTTACCTGAGCCAAAGCTCAACACTTCTAAGCAGAACTCCTAGTCTCTGTCTGCCTCTCCAGACCTGATGGCCTCTGGGTCTTCTGTAATAACACTTCCTTGTCAGACACCAAAGACTTGCCGGGCCTCTCCCAGGGCCTTCTGTATGCACTGTCCCTCACCTAACCCTTGTGGTCACGTGAGGGGTTGAGAGCAGTCTTCAACCGACAACAGGGTTGGGTACTTTCTCTAGGTCATAGCAACAAAGCCAGGATGGGAACACAGGCTTCTGATTCAACGGCCTTGCTTTCCCACCCTGCTCAGGACTGTCAAGTCCTGGCTCTTGCTCGGGTGTCCAGAGACCACGTTCACCTTTAGGTACCTGTTAGGGCAGCCCTGATGCGTGGTTCTAAGGCCAGTGTTACAACGTCCTCTGAGAGGGTGAAACTGGAGTTACACAGTGGCAGCCACTCATACAGAGTAAGCATGAGCCCTGGATACTGTCCTTTGACTGATTTTTGTCCCCGATCCCATCTGACCTCACTTTCTTACCTCTTCTACTCTCTCACTCCACATCTGCTCTGTTTTCCGTGCACCTTTCTGGACAGTATGGTGTCAGAGTGGACAGAGATGGATCAAGACCCTGGTTACCAACAATATGGAAGTGGTGCAGCTAGAGCTCTCGAGAGAAAAGACCAGTAAGACAAGATCTCTCTCCCTCTCTCCCTCACTCTGTCACAACTCTCTTAGTTGTATTTTTATTTTTGTCTTTATTATCCATATACACTGTATGAACAAATCTTATGGTGGTAGCCCCATTATCCCTCTTCCTGTCTCCAACCCACTGGGGACCCTCCTTGTGGATGGACTTGGTGGGCTTATAAATAGCACCTGAGGCAGCACACACTCTCTTTTAAGGAATTGCCTCAGGTAACTGTGGGGACTGTGAGCCTAAATCCCCAGGGCAAGCCAAGAATAGAAAGCTCAATGCTAACTGATAGGTTAGGGTTAGTCATGCTCCAAAGACGGAATTTCTACGTGACAGGTCTGAGGTGAAATTTCTTCCTCTTCAGCCTGTTGAGGTTTATCTCTTAAGGCCTTTCAATGATTGGGGTGCCACTCATGGAGGGCCGTCTGCTTGACATAAGTATCTGCTAATCATAGATGATAATTACATTGAAAAAACATCCATGACAATATCTGGACTAATCTTCAGGTAGCCAAACAAACAAACAAACAAACAATGGCGTCATAGACACAATGCCATATGAAATGGGCCAATCCAGGTGGAGGAGTGCATCTGATGAGAGGGCACATGCGTAGATGAATGCAGTCAGATTTGCAGAAGGAAGTGATGTGAGGAACTGAGCCTCTGAGTGAGACACAGAAGGGAAAATGTTCCTGTAGGCCTAGGGCAACCTTGGCAGCTGCAGAGAGGCCTGAAGATGCTTCAGTGTCAAGGGCTGGGATGACCCTCCGCTGGCCCTCTGGTGTCATGCTGAAGTGTGGATAAGGTAGCTGCAGGGGCTTCAGTCCTTCAGCAAACAGAGCAGATGTGGAGTGAGAGAGTAGAAGAGGTAAGAAAATGAGGTCAGATGGGATAGGGGACAAAATAAGTCAGCCCAACCTAGGCTGCACTGTCCTTTGAGAACCTTACGTTCTTCAGGGCTGCATCTTTTGATTACGAAGCAGAGTATGTAAGTCTGGTAGGCTATTTCCAACCTCAAGGACTCAATTCTTATTTTCAAAAACTTAAAAAGCAATTTTTAACTTGCTTGTGTCACTGTAGGAGCATTCTGTTTGCAATGTAAAAAACTGGAAATCTATGTGAAAGGATAAGAAAAAATTGGTCACAGTACCATGGCTGAGGGGTAACAATAGCTCAGGTTTTACCATCTCCTTCCTGTCTGTTTTTCTCCTTTTGCCATATGTGTGGTGTGCACACATATATGTGTTTGCACATGTGTGTACAAGTACATGTGTACATACATGTGGAGTCCAGAGGTCCTTGCCAGGTGTCTTCTTCAATCTTTTCCCACCTTATTTTATTTAGACATGGTCTCTCACTGAACCCTGAGCTCACAGATTTGGCAGGACTAGTTAGACAGCCGGCCTGGGGGATGCTCCTGTCCCTGCCTCCCTGTGCTGGAATGATGGGCATGGTAATTTTTAAAAAATCTTTATTATGAATAAGTTTATACATTGTATGAGCAAATCTTGTGACGGTGTCCCCGTTTTCCTCCTCTCTGTCCCCTACTCACTGGGGTCCTTCCTCAGTGTGCATACTGGATCTGTCCATAGGTTACGGGGTATGAACTGCACCTGAGGGAGTCAGTTTTTGTTGTTTTTTTCCCTTCCCCCTTGCGTATTGTTGCTGAGGGGGGCAATGTCTTTGGATATTCTCCCTCAGCATGGCTCTTACATTCTTTCTTCCCCCTCTTCTGCTCAGTTCCCTGAGTCATAGTGGGTGAGTTTTGAGTCTGCTTTATTGTTGAGCTCTTAAGTATCTCTGGATCTTTGCTCTGGGTTGTGATGGGTATCCTTGGTGTCTGCCTCCATTGACCTTTCATGGGTAATCAGACTTGCTGTGGTGCTTGGTTTCCTGTTTGTCTTGTCACTTTCTCCTAGGAACTTCCACAAACATAGAGAACACACCATGCTCATAACCCCCCCCCCCAGTATTCCCCTCTCCCACTCCCACATTCACCCACCATTGAGGCCTTTCTTTCCAACTAGTCTCTCTTCTATGTTGATGTCATCATTTTCCCCTCCTGTGACACAGATCTTGTGTAGGGAACAGCAGCCACTGGGAGGTCATGAAGGTCGGACCGCTTTGTGTCTGGATGACAGCATTGTAAGCACTCCTCCCCTTCCCTTGTTTCTTACATTCTTTCTGCCACTTCTTCTGAAAGCGTCCCTGAGCCTTGGAGGGTGTGATAGAGATGTTCACTTAGTGCTGAGCACTCCACTGTCACTTCTCAGCACTCTGGCCGTTTTTAGTCACCGCAGTGGTCACTGCCATGTGAAAAGAGAAAAGGTTCTCTAACCAAAAGTGAGCGTAGCATTAACATATGGGTATAAACGTGTTTAGAGGGCAGCTTGGTGGACAATTCTCCAGACAACAGTAGTCGTTTCCCCCTTAGGGCTTATGACTTCCTCAGCCAGAGGCTTTACACTGAGTTTTTCAGTACTGGGCACGAATTCCTCCCATGAAGCAGGCCTCAAATCTAATCAGAGAGCAATTGGTTTTCCCCTACACAGACATGCTACCAGTGCACCAGTTGGTACATTTCACCTGGCTGCATGGAAGCTTTTTCTCTGGGTGTGGGATCCAGCAGCTCAGGTCCTCGTACTTGTGAGGCAAGTTCTTTTCTGCCCGAGAATATTTCCAGCCCTGCCAATCTTTTTCTACACCATCAACATGTGCCTGCTCCCTGCTCCTCTCTGCAGCCCCGTCTCCGCTGTCCCTAGCCCTCTGCTGGGCAGCATTCCTCTCCAAGCTTTGTGTGCAGTCTTTGCGTGTCCCAGAACTCTCTTCTATCCCAAAATGCTGGCTGTGATGGTAGGGCAAGAGTTGCCTGGCTCAGGCCGGATTTAATCCCTATAACCTAGGATCCTGGGGCTTTAGGCTTGCTGAATAAACAACCAACAACAAGATGACTCAGACCTCATCTAAGTATTTTATGTTAATAGTATAAATATATTAAGAAATCCATCTATACTTAATATTAAATGTTACATATCTGTTTTTATGTCTTCCTTTTTTCTCCAAGTAAAATGTGATCTTCCTGGCATCACAAGTTCTTTAACAAGTTTTTAAATTTATTTTTGCTTGTGTGGATGTAATGTGATGTGCTCTCTCTCTCTCTCTCTCTCTCTCTCTCTCTCTCTCTCTCTCTCTGGTGTGATATCCATGTATAAGTGCCCTTTTGGTGCCCCATGCACTCACCTGAAAAGGAGGATGCTTGTCTGTGGTGGCTGGAGCAGAATGTTGGGTGTTCCACTCCAACTTCCTCATGCTTATTCTTGTTTGAACCAGGAAGTTTGAACTGTCTGATACAGGGGCTTGCTGCATTTCATGTGCAGAGCAATGCCCTGCTCTCACCAGTGGGTGTGGCTACACAGGCTCAGCTGTTTACTTGGGAAACTGGATTGCATCATGCCCTTTGGACAGAAGACATTGCGGAGCCACCTCTCAGTCCCTCAGATAACAGTTTTGTGGACTACATGAGTTTTCGTCCAGTGGATGAACCAGGGCACATTTGGTGTCATGCTGAAGTGTGGATAAGGCAGCAGCATAATGTGATGCCAGGAAGGTCACATTTTACTCAAACTTTCCTGCTAGGTTTCTTTCACTGTCTCCACTATTGACTCCTGTAAATACCATTTTTTCTGACATGGAAACTGTTGAAGTCTTGTTTTGTGCGTTCCGCTGGCTGGCGTCGGCTGCCCAGCTGTGGAGCAGCAGCCGCCGGGTGAGGTTCGCTGGGTGGCTCAGCTGCCCGTGGTGGCTGCTGGGGTCCGTGGCTCTTTCTGTTTGCCCATGGCACCGGCCATTCGCTCTGTTGCTCGCTTGCGGACCGGGCAGGGAGGGATGGCAGCGAGCCGGTGGGCCTGAGTACCCACCGGAGTGTTGCAGAGAGCACCCCCTGGAGAGCGCTGCTTGTGGACCGCTCCCCGTGTTAGTGTACAGCTCTGGGAGTAGGGCAGAGGATACTCCCTTGGAGAGCACCGCTGTGTGTGTTCAGCTCATTTCTCTGGAGCGTGACGGACAAAGTTATCCGGGAGAAAGCGGTGGAAAGCTCTCTCATTTTTTGTATCAATACAGTTGGTTAAATAGAGGAAGAAGGGAGAGGCAGGGGCAGAAACGGGCAAAGGAGATTGGTAGTGGTCAGCGACCTGCGAATGCCTGCTTTGCATAAGTTGAGTGGCGGGAAGTACGTGATTCTGGACATGAGTTCGGTGGTGGCAGCTTATTTATGGAGAGGCTGTCACCTTAGACTCTATTGTCCATGCACACTGGGGGTGAGAACATGGGGGTCCCTGCCAGGGGCTCAGAGGTCTAGGATCAAAGGAAGGAGTTTCTGTAAAGTGCCTTCTGCGTCTCCAGGAAGCTCAGAGTTAAGCAAACCTTAGACTTTACCAGGGCTTCAGTGGGTCTCTACTTCTTTTAACCCTATGCCCTCCCTTTGTCCCTTTTAGCAGTACCCCACATTGAAATGAACATTTTGGATTGGACCTTTGTACATTTTTATTCTTGAAGTAGACTACATTTTCACAAATGCCACGGCAAGTTCAGGCAAAGGGTGGAAACGCCTTTGTGGCTCTGGAAGCTCACTTCCAGGCTCCAGAGATGCGAGCTTTCCCACTATCATGCTAGTTTCAGCTTGACAAACAAGACTTGCACTTTGAACTTCATCAGTTTCACTCTCACCTTTGGGAAATAGTCTAGAGATTCCAAACTGTGCCCTTGGTAGTAAGCATGACCTTCTTAATGGGGATCCTGTGGGGAGCAGCCTTGAGCCAGTGTGAGCAACAGCCGGCCAGCGCTACTTATAAATGAAGGAAAGGGACCTGGGCTCTGCCTGAGGACCTGCGGATCCACCATTGTCATCCTGGTATCCTGGAAACACACCTCCTCTCATTGCCCAACCATCTTTTTTATTTTATTTTATTTTTGCAAGGCTGGGTGCTGGAATTAAACCAGGACCTCCACACAAGCTCATTAAGCACACTCGACCACTACTCCTCTCTTCACTTTTTATTTTGAGACATGATCTCACGAAGTTGACCAGGCAGGCAGGCCTTAACTTGTGATCCTCCTGCCTCAGCCTCCCAGGTCCCTGGGATGATAAGCCTGTGGCACTGGGCCTTTGCCCCAGGGCTGGGTTGCCTTACCCATCTTTGACAGCAAGTGTGTAATGGCTTTCTTCTTTTCTCCCTTAGGAACAAAGTGCAAAGTGCGAAAAATCAACCATGAAGTTCAGTGAAAAGGACCCAGCAGAAAACAAAGAGAATGTGCAGGCAAGAAACAAAGTGGTCAGTCCTAATTTCTTGAACTCTCCCTTTCCTGAACATTCTGGTGATCCTGGGGCAGTCCCCTCATTCCTTCATGCTCCCTCCTTCCTGAGAGGGTGAGGACATCAGAGAGAAGCAAAGCTGTGTAGAGAGGATCGTGGACCATAATGTGTCTGTGGCGAGGCTCTGCAGGTGGAGGGCTGTCAGAGTACCTATCTTCTGGTGGCTTCCTGTCCTTGAGGTGGGGGCCCCATTCCAAAGGTCATTTCTCAAAAATGGTTCTGTCACTGTCCTTAAGGACATATTGAAATTTATCCCTGCTCTACCTGCTTCTTCTTCTGTGAAGTAATCAGCAGCTGAGTCTCCTCCCACTTAGATGCTTGCTCCTCTCTGAACCAGATTCAGGAGCCAAAAGCCAGAGTGTGATCATTCTGGGAACCTTCACACAGGCCCCCAATTCTCCCCTCTTCACAGACACATGTGTGAGGCTCACAGAGAGCTGAAGTCTCAAAGTAAGTGAAGCCGTCTCAAACTTCGCACAGCTGTGCCTGTCTCCTGTGATGGGTGTAGAGGCAGCCAGGACCTGGAAAGAGAAATGCCCATGTTGGTCATGCATCTATCTGTATTTGGCAAGACAGATATCAGCACGAGCCTACTTGTCCAATTGCCAGAGAAGTGTGAAATTGGTGGCTGAACACCACTGTCCCCACATAGGTGTGAAGTGGAGATTTAGGGAGGTAGAATCACCTGCCTCAGTTCTCCCAAGGAGAGGGCAGAGCCTTGCCAAATAGATGGCACTTCCCTCTCATGGACACTGTCTGTTCTTGGTGCTTCCACGAGGTGAGTCAAGGACCCACTGTCTAGAGTGTTTAGTGCAATGTAGGAAAGAAGATGAAAATTTCAAACATTTGACTAAAATGACAGTCAGTAGACAGTTCTTCATCCCAGCCCTTCCCTGCTAGAAAATGTTCACCTTCCTCAAGCCAGTTTCCTTGGCATGGGCTCTCATGGAGTGTGTATGTGCATGTATGGATTCACATGTGTGTATGTGTGTGAGAGACACAGAGAGAGAGACAGAGACACAGAGAGAGACAGAGAGAGTCCCTGTTAGCAAATGTTCACCTTCCTCAAGCCAGTTTCCTTGGCAGATGATATTAGTCAAGGCCGAGGTCATCTCTCAGCAACCCTGGAAATCATTTAAGATGGAGTTGGGGCTAGCCCACCTGAGGAGGGACTTCTGACCTACATGTAAAGCAGGATAGGGTGGGGAGGTGTATCAGTTACCTTCTCATTGTGGAACAGCTTATGGAAGGAAAGGGTTAGCTTTTGGCTTACAGTTTCAAGGGGAAGTCAGTTCATCATAGCAGGGAAAGCACGGCAGAGCAGTGTCACACAGTCACGACTGCTGGTGCTCAGCTAGCTTTCACCCCCAACCCATGGAATGACACCACCACCAGCTAGGTGGGTGTTTTCCTCCTCAATTAATCAAATACAGAAAATCCCTAACAGACATGCCAAGAAATTTGTTTCCACAGTGATTCTAAACCCTCTCACGGTGACAACCTTAGAAGAACCATCACAGGCAGCAAAGCAGCCCTAAGAGTGACAGAGGGGACCCCCCTCCCTCCAGCTGCACACCGGCTGTGTTGTGTGTTCATATTGACTCTCTGGTTCCTGGTGTCCTGGAAAATTTCAGTCCTACTGGGAATCTCTTTTTCTTCCCTCTTTGTGTGTTGTTGCTAAGGAGGGCCATGTCTCTGGATGTCTCCACTATGGCTCTTACAATCTTTCCGCTCAGTTCTCAGGGCAGTTTTAAATGAGGTAGGGGTCACCTTGTGCAATTGGAGTTTTTGCAAGTTTGTAGTAGCCATTAAGATCTGATGTCAAACTGAGAAAATAGAAGATAAAACAGAGGAAAGCGGGGGGGGGGGGGGGGGGGGGGGGGGGGGGGGGGGGGGGGGAGGGCAGCTGCAAGGTGAATGCGATGATGAGTGTGAAGTCCACATCAGGTGAATACTGTCCATGCTGTTCTGCTGTTCAGCTCCTGCACCTGGGCCTCAGCCATGCTCAGCCTTTTTGCTTATTATACAAGCCAGCTATCTATGCCTTCAGTTCTTGGCTCCTTGCCTTGAGCCTCACACCCTTTCCTGCCCACACACCTCCAGGGTCCACTCATCCTGGGAGTGTGCTCGGGAGACCCCTCTTCGAGGAAGACTCCCAGGTCTGGCTGAGATGTGTGCCGTGTCCTGGGAGTCCTTTGCTCTTGCAGTGACCTTGCCACTGAGTGTGTCCCCTGGGAATCCAGTCCTACCACGGCTCCAAGTGGCTGAAAATCAATGCAGGAAACAGTCAGGGAACTAGCCTGCAGAGGAATCCACAGACTTCTGGCTATATGTATCCCCAGCCAGGAGACTGAGGTTGGCTTTTCTTGTTCAGTGTGGTTCCCATTTTCCCTGAGTGCTGTCTCGCTGCTGTCTGCCTGGAATGGATGGCACAGACCCCCTTCTCCCATATTTTATTCCCTTGTGTGTTTTCCACTAAACTCAGCTTGCTGGCTTTGCTGTGTCCTGTTTGGGGACCTGATCCCTGATCCTTTAGGCATTCTGCATTCACGAAGTCTGTCCCCAGCCTCCTGGAGGCCATGGCTCACTGAAGGTGCTTCTCTGACTGGTGTGCAGCAAAGCAGCTATGTTCTTCATTTGAGCATCAGAATTGCTCTGCAGGATAACTGGAACCAGATCAATACCCCATCTTTCCCCAGGCAGAACGGAAGCTCGTGGAAACACCATGACTTTCAGAAGGACACACAGTTCCTAAGCGGAGGGAGTCGGCCTAGAGCCCCCGCTGCTCTCAAGGCAAAGCAGTTTCTCCCTTCTACCCCTATCATTTGGAAGGTGCCCTGAGTTTATGCCAACTGCCCCTCCAGAACACTGACCTTGTTCAGACAAACAGATAAAAGTAATAAAGGAAAACTTCACACCCTGGGTGTACTTCAGGAGAGAGCACATTTCCCTTTAAGGCACTCCAGTTGATGTAAGGACTTAGAGTCAGAAAGAAACATTGCCCTGTTTCCTGTTCGGGCATGATCAAATCACTACATTTCCTGCTCAGGCACTCCTGCCCTCCTTCCTGTGGACTCTGCTTTCTCATTAAGGAGATTCCCCTAGCAGAGTCCAGGGTCCTGGGGCCAGGAAGGAAACAAGCATGGACGCCAGGGAGCTCAGCTTTGCTCCCCTTCCATGTGACGCCAGCTGCCCTGGGGAGCTGCCCACGGGTCACTGCATGAGAAGGAGCAGAAGCGGGGTGCCAGCTGGGAGGAGAAGGAAGGTAAACACAGAATGGTCTCTGTGCTGCAGGGGTGGCTGCCGCAGAACAGAGCTCAGCCCAGCTGTGTGGCTGACAAGCTCTAGGTCAGAGAAGCCTGGGTTTGGACCTTGAACTCTCACCTGTGTGGTCTTGATGCCTCATGTCCCAAGCCTCCATTTACTGGATTGAGAGCAAGCCTGGCCTGCTGGTAGAGAAGCACCTTGGGTTTGCTTGGGGCCAGTTCCTCCTTCCCTCCCAGGTCAGACACAGGCAGTGACAGCACTGGTCATGTGCCTTCTACACTGGGGCCAGTGGGAGGAGATAGCAGACATCAGCACAGGAGCAGAGAACTGCCAGGAGAGCAGCTGAGGCAGGAGTAGGTGGCTGCCACCTACTCTTCTCCACAGCCTGGCAGGGCCCTTCCCACAAGGTGCTCTGGACCTGATGGAGGCAGACGACTTAGAAAGATCAGGACTGGGAGTGGTGGTGTAGGACCCAGAAAAGACAGCACAGCTGGTGCCTGGCAGTTTAGAGGAGCAGAGGGAGACTAAAAGGAGACAAGGTGACAGAGAGTGAGAGCTTTCTGAATGGAATTCTGTTCCATCATTGAATCCCATTTAGTAAAGCTCTTTGGGCTGCAGCAAACCCTCTGGAGGCCCCATTTCCTGCACAGCCTCATCCCTGGGGCAATAAGCCCTCCCCCAACCTGAGTTTTGGGTTTCTTTGTCAATACACCAATATGCCAACATACCAACACATTTAGAGGGCCCGGATTTTTGTTTTGGGAATTTAAAAAATGAAAATCCATAGACTAGAGAAGGGTGAGGTTTAGAAAAACTTTGTTAGATTAGATTAAGAGAAGGAAAGAGAAGATGCAGAGAGTTTTTGCCATGTGGAAGCTAAGACGGGGTAGAGAGCACATGTGGGGGTAGGGGTCAGGGGGTTTCTCCCTTCCTCTCGGCTGATGGACACTCACCAGAAGCTGGAGTGATGAGCTGGCAGCCAAGAGACCTCGCCCTCCCCTCTAGACACATTTATAACCTGTGTGGTGGGCCAACCTCTGCCTCAGGTGAGCCAGAGAGACAGCTGATTGATCTGGGCTAGGCTGACTCAGGAAGTTCTGGGGTCTTATACTTGGCCAACCACATTAGGATCACACTTAAAACTTTCAGGAATTCTCCTTCCCAGAGAGGGGCTCAGGGTGTTTATGGAAAAACAGATTTGGGAGCTAGCTCCTTTAGGCAAGAAATAAGAAGCCATTCTTCTCTGTTCTCTAGCACAGTGAAGACAGCCAGGGCAAGCCCTAGGTGGCTGACACACAGGGTAAGGGGCGAAAGTCAGACTCTCCTCCTAGGGCCCTCTGGTGGCTCCATATCCACCCCTAACTTAAAGTTGAGGAAACAGACAAGAACAGGCCATAGTTTACACAACCTCACCAGCAGAGCTGGGGAAGGATGACATGGAATCGGAGACAGTTGTACACCTTCCAAATAGTGTGTGCGGGATACTGGTGCCTAAACTGGATATTGTTTTGCTCACTGCTGTGAACACACGTGAGGCTTGTCAGGACTTCACACCAACAAAACACGTGCCTGTACACATGAATACGCTGTGGCGGCCCCTCCATCAGCCCACACTCCTCTGGACAGTCTAGGATACCAGCTGGCCAGCCCTTGTCAAGACTCCAAGTGTTTCTGCTGCGTGGCCAAGTCCTGGTTGTGGCTGCCATGGACAGGGCCAGGGCAGATGCCTTCTTCTCAGCACAAGCCCTGCATGTCCATCTGCAGGTTCTTCAGAGGCGCTCACCCCAGCCCGCAGATGACTCAGCCCCAGGTGAAGGCAGCGGTGGTGGTCCTGCAGGAGTGACCGCTTAGGCTCCAGACCCCTCCCCAGGGAGAGCTTTGTGTCTCTCTCCCTAACCTGTGGCAGTGGGTGGAACAGGACACATTTGAAGGTGGAGAACACTTTGATCAAGGCCTGGGGTCACTCAAGGAGCGCCGGCCAGCCGCTGCCCACAACCTTGTCTGGCTTTCTGAAAACCCTTCTGTTGCCTGGCTCAGCCCGAGGCCCAGGGCCGAGCAGCAGGTGCGCCTGGGGACCTCGCTCTGCGCTTCTGACGCTGGCTTGCTTCTCCCCTCCAGGACTGCTCCTGCTCGCTCGTGGTGGCTTCCCTGGTGGGTGCCTTGGGCTCCTCCTTCCTGTACGGGTACAACCTTTCCGTGGTGAATGCGCCCACGCCGGTGAGTGGCAGGGAGAGCAGCTGGGGTTCTCTGGGAAGCCAGAGGGGTTGCGGAGGTCCCAGGAGCCGGATTCTGAGGGCTTTAACCCCAGTGCAGGGTTGTGCACTTTGACTTGTTCTTCTCTTCACTGTTTTGTCTTTATTTTAATTAGCATACAAAGGGACAGGTTTCCTTATGCTATTTTTAGAGAACTTAGTTTTAGTTGACCCCCCACTTCCATCTCCCAGCACCCCTCAGTCCCCAAGTGTTCTCTTTCACCCCAGCATTTCTCCCTTTCAGTTTCACATCACATGCCTTCTTGGGCACACAGAGGAAAGGACTCCATACACAACCCAAGAGACACTGGGACATCCACGTTCATTGCTGCTCTATTCTCAATAGCTAGGAATTGGAATCTGGAGATGTCCTCAGCTGAGGACAATGAAGATGTGGTACATAGACACGATGGAGCTCCATTCCGATGTAACGAAAAACGCAGGCAAATGGCTGATCGTGGACAACCCTTTAACTCTTAACCACACAGAGTCACCGCCCGCGGACCCAGCCTGACTCCAATTTCAGTCCGAGGGCGGTTCTAGGTGCTGTCCAGTCAGCCTCTTGCTGTTGCTGTGATCTTTCCTGAGGCCATCGGGCTTCTACTTGGTGGGTTCCCGGCAGGATGAACATTCGAGGGCAGGGACGGAAGCCATAGATGCTGAGCCCCTCTTGCAGGTGGAGAGTCAGCCGGGAAACCTGGGATTTGGGCAAGGTTGGGGAAATGCAGGCAGCTCCAGGGGTTTGGAGCACTGGATGTGTTTGGGAGGGTGACCCAGGGCAGACAGAAGCTTAATTGAAGCTTTTGGTCTTTGCTTTGGCTGAAGGCCCAACATTCTCGTGTGCCAAATGTGGGGAGCTCAGGCTGGTGGGTGTCTAAGCTTCCCAGGAGTGCTGGGATTTTATAGGCATCTCAGGCAGCCAGGCTCTATCAGTACCAAGGTGCATCTGGGTTTTGAGAATTCTGTTCACTCTGACTTCTTGGGTTTTGCGTATGCTCATTTGAAGATTAGGTTCTGAGGCTAAAGACTGCTTGAGAACCAGAAGATTAAATGGCTTTCCAGCAATTCCAATGGCTCACACCAGCCAGTGGCCTTTATTCTGTCACTGGGCTGTCATTCATTCCCAGTTGGGGATCTGATTTGTTTAGGAGAAGAACTGGGAACTGGGACTCTTGCTTCATCTGAGAATTCAGCGGGTCATTCAACCACCAGGGTGGCACCTTTGGATTCATGGCTTGTGGGGCAGAGGGGCACATGAGATATGAACCTGCACACAAGTGATGCCAGTTCAAGCAGTGACCGGGGGACATAGGTAGGAGCAGCTCATTCACACATTGAATCCCGGGTATCAGTGAAGGCAACCTGTGAAGTGCACTTTGAGCTGAGCCCTGCAGGGATGCTAGGATTTCCAAACATGGCAGAGGCAGAGGCAGAGGCAGAGCAGAGGTAGGTGGGCTGAAGTACATACAAAGCTTGGCTGTGTCGAGGTGGTGGCATTTTGGTACAAGTTAATGGAAGTGTGACAGGCCAGTCCCCAGGGGAACGAGAAGGTGGGATGTAAGAAAAGGTGGAACAGTAGAATGGAGTCAGCCAAGGAGCCTGGATCTTCAGTTGAGGAGCAGAATTTGGCCCGGGGTTACTGAGAAGACATGACAGGTCCAGAAGGTATGGGGGAGTCCAAAGGGATTAGGGCTTTAAACCTATGAATTTGGGGGTGGAGGGATGCACTTCAGGCCATTGAAGTTATTTCCATTTCTTCATGAGAAAACAGGCTCAGGGTTGAAGTAACTTCTCCTTGATGTCGATGGGAGAAGGAGGCTCTGGGATTCAGAACCAGGTCTGTCTGAACTTAACCCATTCCCTTACACCCCCTGCCATTGGCCCTCAAAACCTAGCAACTGAGGAGACTAGAGAGAACATTGGGATGGTGAGAGGGTCCATGATGTAGTTTCTGTGATGTGGCACAAGGACGTGGTGTCATAACCCAAGTCCTGCCCTTCCCCTTCCTCCCACAAGGCTCCCCGAGGAAGGAGCCATGCAATACAAACCTCAACCAGCAGAGCCATGGATGGTGGCTTTATGAGGCTGGCCAGCACTCCCATTTTCCCCAGGAGCTTGGGTCATGCCATCCCCTTTCCTATTTTGCCTAAGGTCTCTCATGTTACATATAGGGTTTTAAAAATATTTTATGTCCCTTGCTGGAGAAAAGCTGACACTGAGTCCTTCCTCCAGTGGCCTTTGCTGGATGTTTGTTTTTGTTCTGTCGTGTGGTCAGGTCCTCAAGTAGAAAGATGATCAGCACTCTTGGCCTCATCATGGTGTCAGAACACCAGCAGCGGTGACACTCAAGGCACTACCTGGCAGTGAGAGGCGACTGCAGGGACCCATGAGCTCAGGCTATCAGAAGGATTTCAGTTATTTAGGGATGTCAAAGGACCCTTGCTGGTGCCTTGTGGAACAGTGAAACTTAGGGTCAAGGAAGGAGAGGGGAGGAGGCAGGATGGGGAGCTGGGCCAGCTTGAGAAGCCTGTAGTGTCCAGGACTGGACTGGGAGTCAGACACCAAGCTGAGACCCAGCGAGGAGGCCAAGCTCACCCAAGAGAGAGTCCCAGTGAGGAACCACCCAGAGCCTGAGCAGAAGCCTGCAGGTCTGCAATGGGGATCTCAGCTCCTTCACAGAGTGGACACTACGGAGCAACAGAAAATCTCCACTGAACTATGAGACGTGGTGACAGAGGGGCTCCACCAACAGTCACAAAATTCTCTCCTGTAGTGGGAGTTGAGCTGGGAAAGTAAGGCCACCTTAGAACCAAGAGGGCCAGAAACAGAGCAGACACTCCAAGGAAGAGAGTCTGACCCAGGACAAAGGGCTAGAGCCTGGCAGGGGTGTAGGACTGGAGACTAGGGAAGGAGAAGGCAGCCCTCAGAAGGAATGGACACAGTACTGGGGCTGACACATGCCCAGAGAGAGTGACGGGCACAGCTACAGCATGAACGCCGTGGGCCCCTGCTTGCTAACTTAGCTTGTGTCCAGGTCATGGACACAGAGGGAGTCGATGTTTGCCGAGAGCTAACTGGCCCTGGCCCTGGCTTCTCTTCGTTAGAAAACTTCTGGAGTGTGGACGTTAAGTTCCCCTTTCTGGTTCCTGCTGTGCAGCTCGCCAGTGTGCGAGTCTGTACCCATTCTGCCAGGAGTCAGAGCGAAGCTCCTCTGATGGAGGAGGAAAGACTGGGAAGCTAAAATGTCCGAGTTTCTCAGAGCCGTCCCCCTAACTGAGCCTGTGCGCCCTACTCCTAAACTGTCCCTGTAAGTAGTGATGCCCTTTGGGGAGAACACCCACATGCTTCACATATCTTCACAGAGGGTCCTTGGATATAGGCAAAGCCCCCTTCCCCCCTCCCGCCCAGTCCTTCCTTCCTCCAGGCGGCCCTGAAGAAGTGTCTTGACACACACACAGGAAACCTTCACTGTTTTGACTGGATCCTGGGCAGGTTGGGGAGATCTGAGATGAAGTGGGAACTGCTCACCACAGTTACCCCACCCCCATCCAGTGTATAGCCTGGCCTATGGCGGGATCTTCTAACAGGCTTCCCTAATAATACCTTGACCCCTATCGTTTATTTTCTACCCAAAGGTCAAAGGGATATTGATCAAATTAAAGTGGGTCGCTTTCATGCCTCTACTCAGAATCCACCATAGCTGCCCATCACATCTGATGATGGTGCAGACCTCTGTGCTGTAGCTACAAGGCTGGGGAGTTAGGCTCCTGGTGAGCACTGTTCTCACCACCCAGAAATTTCCCTAATGTTCTCCTCTCCATCCACATGACCCCAGTGCTGCCCCTCAAACATCACACCCTGGTGCTGTAACCTCTGCACTTTCTGCTTCCTCGGGCTGGAATGTACCTCCCACAGGTAACCTGTGTGTTTCCCGTGGTTGCATCCACCCTCAGCGTCTTTTCCAACCTGTCCATTCAAATAGCTCCTCTTCATGATTCCTACTATCATATCAATCTGCTCATTGAAATGGATCCTGTGCCTTACTAAGGCTGTCTCTAATGACCCCACAGTGATATCACAACCTCGCTGAGGAAGGCTTTCAGGGGAACAGGGGCCAGGGCAAGGGGATAAAAGAGAACAGCCTGTTATCATTTATATAAAATGAAGAAAAAGCAAAAGAAAGAAATAGCTCCTGTTCATGCCTCTCTATTTTCTCACTTAAGTTTATTTCTGTCAGAATTACCCAAGGAGGTGTATGGATTTTTGTTTCTTTTCTTTCTCTTCCGCTGTTTAGAATTTAAGCTTCATGAAGGCATGGATTTCTTGTCCATTCCTACCACCTAGAACAGGGTCTGGCGTATAGCAGCATTTATAGCAAATGACCCATGAATGAACTAATGCACAAACACAAGGTTTCCACAGAATCTTTCATTTTGCTTTTTTAAAAATAATTTTTAAAATATTTTATTTATTCATTTTCAAGGAGAGAGAGAGAGAGAGAGAGAGAGAGAGAGAGAGAGAGAGAGAGAGCGCGAGCAAGCACCAGGGCCACCATCTTGTGGGTCTGGCTTATGTGAGTCCTGGGGAATTGAACCCGGGGCCTTAGGCACTGGAGGCAAGTGCCTTAACCGCTGAGCCATCTCTCCAGCCTTTTTAAAAAATATTTTTTATATTTTATTTTCATTTTTCTTTTGAGTGGTATTTTTTGGTGATTGCAAGGCAAGTTCCCTGGGCCTCCTTACTCCAGGCAAGCTGCTAGCTGCAAGTCTGCCCTCTGTAAAGAATGCTGACACTACCTCTGTTGTGTTCACTGATGGGACTTGGAGCCAGGTCTCATTTTCTGCTACCCTCTCTTTCTGCTGCCCTAGGCTGACCTGCTGAAGGGGTCAGCACCTGTTTTTCTGTAAAGGCCCAGACTGAATATTTTAGCTCAGCAAGGCCACATTGTGTTTTCTGTAAGTGTTCAACTCTACCCTTGTAGTACAAAACCATCCATTGGTAATAATATGCTAATGAGCAGGTGAGACTCTGTGCCAATAAAACTTTATTTTCAGAAAAAGGTGGCAGGCCAGGCATCATTGGCTAATCACTAATCAGGTCCTAGGACAGTGGGGAAGTGTCGTTAGATTCTGGGCAGAGAGCTGGCTGGAGGCTGTGCTCTGCAGCATCCAAATGGGGACAGAGTCTTCCTGCACCATTTCTTTCCCACGTTTTCTCTCTCTTTTGTCCAGGCCTCTCTCACTCCTGTTTCCAGTGGCATAGTAGCACCTACCAGCTCCATCATCTATCTGTGTTTGCCTGGCTGTCATCTCTCCATCCACCCAGCTATGTATCAATCACACATGCTCTGTTCCGGTGCCCTGGAAAAAAGCCTGTAGAATTCCAGGCTAATTTGCACACCAAT
>PVHP010019405.1:0-31861 GCA_004024765.1 Zapus hudsonius
AAGCCGACTCTTACATTCTTTCTGCCCCCTCTTCTGCAAATTTCCCTGAGTCAGTGTGTGTGTCTTTTAAATCTAAATCCTTTTAATGGAATTCTTAATTTTTGTTAACTTGGAATGATTTTATTATGGTATGTGATTTTGAAAAGATTAGACTGAAGAATGGAATATTAAAGAACTGAAATGCATATTATTAGATTGATCTTTACTTTGAATTGTATTTATTGTTATCATTATGATTGAGATTTTAAACTAGTTTATTAAACATAATGTGGATGGAATTGCATAAGGCATATGATTATGAGTTAAGATTTAAAGGTGCATTTAAAGTTTTGAACAAAAATGGCATGATCAAAGAAATGTATTCACTCTCCATAGAAAGAGAGTGACTATGACACCAGGAAAGTATTGGCCCACTCTTGGTAGGGGCTAGAGTCTATATAAAGTTGAAAGAATCTACCAGCTATTTTCTAGAAATATTATGTAAGGCTGGTTCTAAGAAGTTGACTGCCAGATGGTTGCATTTCATTCATTTGACTATTACTTACCTGGCTCAGCAGACAGATATAATGGGGTGGTCACAGAACTTTTGTATTCAGCTAAGACTCAAAGAATGACAGGTAGATGGACAAGAAATTTTTGAGTTAATAGCTACATTAAGTTTTGTGTTTCACTAAAGAACATAAATAACAAAAGGGTAACAATAAATTTTCAGTCCTCAAATTATAAAGGTAATCATCAAATACTGTTAAACAAGGCTAAATATATTTTGCTTTTAAACTTTGAAACTTAGGAACAGAATCTCTTTGAGAAGAAAAAGTACACCATT
The DNA here is from genome assembly GCA_004024765.1 of Zapus hudsonius. NCBI lineage: Eukaryota > Metazoa > Chordata > Mammalia > Rodentia > Dipodidae > Zapus > Zapus hudsonius. The sequence goes on from PVHP010019405.1 coordinate 827, forward strand.
ATAAATGGTAATGATATATAGCCAGGCTGTTAGAACTGATGAAGAAATGCCAATTCCCAATTACAGAGATTACACAAAGTATTTCCTGTTTCCTTAACAACAGAGAACAGAAAGCCTCCCACAGACTCAATATTCTCCTTCAGTTGGTGGAAGGTGACACTTTAATCCAGAGCTTCAGTACAAATGAAGCAAAATTAGAACATAAAATTTACATTGCAGTTTTACTTCTGCCCTTCTATCCTTATCTTCTTTGTAATCACCCATCTCTATAAAACAAGATGAATATATATGATGCATTAATGCATATAACTTTATAGAGATAATGGACTCAGGGAAGATGAAAATTTTACATTTAAACTGAATTTCTACTGGTGATATTTACAATTGTCATTGAAATATAGAAGCATGTGATAAATAAAGATTTCCTTTACCCAATGGCATCTTTGGAAAATACAGATTCCTATAATTTAGCTAAAATTACAGAAGCATTCATTGGAATTTGGAGTGAATTGTAAAATGTTGAGAGACCATTGTTGTTTAAGTTCCTTTATTTAAAGAACCATTGTGGTTATGGAATATATTATAAATTAAAGGTCTAGATAGGGGTAAAAATTTATAGATTTGGTAACTTGAATGGGAGATATTGAGATATTTAAAAAATATTGTCCTAAATGACATCTAAGGAAATGGAATATTACAGGTAAGAATGAAGAAAGAGAAACATTGTCATACTAGTTCCCAAAGATCAAAGCCAACATTCATGTATAAAAGCACAACACAAAACCCCATTGAAGCATTCATTATTAGTCACAGAATTAAAAGGCTTTTATATGAGAAATAGCAAGCACAGGTGTTTGGAATGTTGTACAAACAAGCTTTTATGAAGAAAACCTTTATCTGAAGTACAGCAGAGTTGCCAAAAATGGTTCTGAAAATTGGTTATTGACAAGAGAAATGCAAGGAAACTTCTAGAAAGATTTTCACCTAAAACAGACTAATTGATGATAAAATAATTTTATTATTTAGAAATTTTACTTATTCTTTACTTGAATCAACAAGATATACCATTATCTAATTTTTCCTTTTTCTGTTGCAGTGCAAGGGATTGGACTGAGAAACTTGGGCATGCCAAACTCCCAACTCATCAGTTCCTTGGTCTTCCTCTCTAAGAAATATGAAATAGCTATAAAATATCAGGGAGGTCTATGTGAGCAGCTATTCTGGAAACAAGGACTAGCAGGAACCATTGTTGGCTCCATTCACTCCCACACATATCCAAGCAGTCTCCTAAAATTTAATGATGAGACAGTGATTATACATCTAAATTCCGAGTGTCTAAAAATTATTATTATACTAGTTTAAAATTTTTTAAATTATTTATATGCATTTTTTCCACAATTAACAGAATAGACTTTTTACCTTTTAGATTTTTAACGAAAGCAAATGATCTACATACAAGGTTTTCAAATTCTGCTCTAGGAACTAAGATTATTAAAATCTACTTCTTTCATCTTAAAAATTTTGCAGTCTCATTCTTGTTTTTTTGTTTTTGTTTTTTGAGGTAGGGTCTCGCTCTAGTCCAGGCTGATCTGGAATTCACTATGTAGTCTGAAGATGGCCTTGAACTCACGGCAATCCTCCTACCTCTGCCTCCCAAGTGTGCAGTCTCATTCTTATTTTCATTAGAATAATATTTTTTCTTTTAAAAATTAATAGTATTCCACTAATTAATCATTTGAAGATCAATATTAAATAACCAAAGCCACTCTTAAAAAGATGATTTGGCAATAAATTTTCACATAAACTAAAATTGGAGCAAATTGATTATATTCACGTCTCATCAGTCTCTCACACTATGTTTTATGATATTAAACCATTGCTATTACACTTAATACTAAAAAGGGTAATAGGACAAGTTAACAAATATCTCCTACAGTTTTTATGAAAGCCAAAAGTGGAGGTTTCACAGTAAATACACATTTGAGAAACTTTTTGCTGTAAATTGCAAAAGGGCTAAATTATTTGGCTGAAGATTAACCCTGTCAATAATTCATTCTGCTACTAAAGGCAGCAGTAAAGGTTGTGTGAAGCCATGTAACAGCATTGCCAGTCATTGTGCTGCTGAGAGTTACAAAATAGAAACAGGCAGCTCTATATTCTTCCACTGAAAGACAAAATGGTAAATAAAATTGTGCAGGTACAGCATTTGTTAACCACTTCAGGAAAGCTAAGAATGGATGAATAATTATATACTTTGTTGATTTGCATATTTTGGTCTCTAGAAATTCAGAAAAATGATCAAATTGATGTGATCTTTTATGGCATTTATCATAATTATAATTTTAAGTAGATTGTTTAATTGATAGATTATTGTCTATCACAGCAACTCCATGGTAAAATTCCATGAAAGCATGAGAAACTTATTTTCAGATACCATTTTTTTCAAAGCATTTTTCGTACTGAGTACAGTATCTGCCATTGAGAAAACTACATATCATATTGTAGAACACAGGAACTGTGTAAATAAATCATTATTTATTAAAAACACAAAACTGAAAATTACATAAATAATCTTCATCAAAAGTCCTTCACATTAAGCAAAATGTTAGACACCATAAACCCTATTCTTCACTTGAGATTTTTGCAATTAGTTGCTCAAGACTCATGGCAGTCAAAATATAGATTGTCACCAGGTGCTAAACCATGTTGGCCTATAGAAAATCCAGCACAGCATTATACCCTTTGCCAAAAAATAGGAGCTGAGAAAAAAATTTCCCCTGGTTTTCAAAGGTTATGGGTGAGAACAAAGAGGAATTAATTCACCCTGCTACATTCAAGAACCAGGAACACTATCTTAATATGTGCCACCCCCAACCTACCCAATGTAAAGCAGATACTGATAAGGCCCTAAGCCCATTCATTAATTTTTAAAATATTTTTATTTATTTGCAAGTAGAGAGAGAGAGATAAAACAGAGACAGACAAAGGGAATGGGTGCACTAGGGCCTCCAGCTGCTGCAAATGGCTCAAGATGCATCACCAGTTTGTGCATCTGGCTCTACGTGGATACTGGGGAATTAAACTCTGGTTGTTAGGCTTTGCAGGCAAGCACCTTAGCTGCTGAGCCATCTCTCCTGCCCCACACATTATTTTACTAGGGTGGTGATCTATGACTATACAAGTAAAGCTGTGGAGAAAAATCAATAAGGGAACATTAAAAAATAAGTTATTATAGTGGGACACTGAGGTTTAACCTTGATCTGAATTCAGTAAGGGTCCTCTAGAGGAATAGAACTATTCCTCTTATTTTACTTATTTCTCTCTCTTTCTCTCTTGATAAATGTATAGAAATTATTAAGGTATTATATATGATAGGATATCAGCATATATATCATACATATCCTTCTGTGATTCAGCATATAGCTTTATTTTTGAACCCAATTGTGAGTTTGGGAAACATCCTTACCCGTCTATTTATTGAGAAAGGAAGATTTAGACATTGGCTCATGAGATTATGGAGGTTGCGAAGACCTATTTTCTACAAGCTGAAAAATGAAGAAAGTAATGGTATAACTCCCAGTCTTCTAGTCCAACGACCCCAAAACTATGAACCTCAATGTCCAAGAGTGGAAAATATAGCAAATGGATTTCCCAGATGAAGAAAAGGGTATGAATTGACCCTTCCTTTCTATTTTGTTCTATTTTGTCCCCCCACCCAAAGGTAATTCCTGTTTAGATTGATGAGGCTAATATTCTTTATTCAGTCTACTAATTCCAATAATTTCCATAAACACACTATTAAGACATGGACATGTAATGTCTTACCAACTATCTGCTATCCCTTGACCCAATTAAGCTGATACACAAAATATTAAATATCATAAAATTTCTTAGAGAAACCATAATCAATAAACTCCCACATCTTCCTCCAGAAAAATGGAAAAGTTGATAAATTTATCTACCAACTCTAATTCCCTAATATTTGAGGGTTATCCTGAAGAGCATTAAGTTTCTGCAACTTCTGGTTCTATCTGTGTACATCAATGCAGGCTTTCTTGATGTCAGACAAAACTTTCAATCAATGAACAGTTGTTTAAAGAGTGATCCACACACAAAATTGGCTTCAGGTGACTCAACTGTAAGTCTCAGAAGTATAGGGCTGGACAATGATAATGTCCATGCAACTACTTTATTATTATTTCTTATTATTTTTATGTCCAAAGCATTTCCTCATACAGTTATAACTGAATCCATATAGTAATTTGTACTACTAGAATTAGTGACCCTCTTCATTTATTTTACATGTAAAGAGATTTATTTTGATGATGTGATCTCTCTTTCTCCAAGTAATGAGCAGTTAAACCAGTTCTTACTTCCTACCCTCTGACTTCAAAGCCAAATCACTTTGTTGTACATGAAATCACTTTAGGAGAGGTGAGTTAGTTGAGGCTTCCAAGTGATACTAGTCAGTGAATATTGTTCTAACCTTATAATTTACTTCAGTCTCAGTTTATGCCTCTTAAAGGTAAATAATAGTGGCCCACATTTAAGGTTCAAACCCAGAGACTTTTTAAAAGTTTGAACTGCCAAAAAAAAAGAAAGAAAAGAAAAGAAAAAAGTTTCAACTGCAAAAGTTGCTGCTCCATTTAAAAAGAATTCTGCTACATAGAGCCCACCAGCATGGTTTGCCCAGTAAGACAAATGAATGGTGCTCAGCTTTGAATACACGGAAATAAAAGGTTTTCATGTGTGGGGGGGTTGTACTGATTTGTGTAATTAGTGGCTTGTTCCATAACAACAGAGAAATACTACCAAATGTTGTTCCCAGGGCATAAATGATTCAAGTCTCTCTGTAGTCATCTGGAAACTTATAAGTGTGATGCTTAGTTGTATTTACCTTTTATCTCCAGGAAGCTGGCTTTTTTTTCAATGTGGGTCATACGCAATTTCATCTCCTTTGTTCTACATATTCTGCTGGCTGATACTTGGCTAAAATAGCAGGTTGACGCTAGGAAACTCTGAAAAAAACTTATAGCTGTACCAGCTCTCCTTGACTTGCCTGGCTACATATAGGTATTCTAATGTACCATAAGAAATCTTTGCTAAGTTGTCTTACTGTTCATAGGCTTGTATAGTAAGCTAAAGCACATTGAAACTTTGGTGTTTGGGAGTTGATTATGACTTCTCCTCCTCTTCCTCCTTCTCATTTCTTCTTCTTAGTACATCATGACAATGAAAGCCAAAGCAGAAAAGGACCTGCTAAGAAAATATCATTCCACTTTATGTTGGACTTATATTTATGAAAAGCCTGACTTTATATATTGAGTGATTTAATATTTCAGGCCTTCCTATTAAAAAGGGGGAAACAATGCACAGGAAGACCATTACCATTTTTTTCCAGTAAAAATGTTAGTGGCATCTAGATTTTGTCCATTCCTATGGCTCCCTCTCTCTCCCCGCATCTCCCTGCTTATATGATTATGGGATACCAGCTTCCTGATGCTCTTACTATGATTTACCTTCCATGCTCTATCCTCTGAAACTGCAAGCTGAATTAAATTTTTTTCTTATAAATAATGCATGGAATTTTGTTCCAGCAACGAGAAAGTAACTGATACACCATCCTACAAGGAGACTGTATCCGAACTTGTAACCACCTAGATTTGTCTGCCTTTGAACTTTATATAATTGGATCGTACAATCAGTAATATATTGTACCAGAATTCTTTTACTTAAAAATTTGTGCAAATTATCTTTATTTTGTGCATCTTATAAATTATTCATCTCCTTGTTATATAATGTTTTATTGTTCAAACCTATTATGGTTCATTTTTATATTTTACTGTTGAAGACTATATGGGTACTTTTTTACTTAGGGATATTAAAAAATCATTTAACACCTTTGTCTATATTTTGGTGATATGTATGTTCCTTTTGTGCATAGATCTGAGAGCAGAATTAGTAGATCATAAGTTGTGCCTATGTTCCTCTTTACTAGACACTAAAAATGATCTTCCAAACCTGCTATATCAACTTACATTCTTACCAGAGAGGTTTCGCTACGTATGGCCTCTGATCTATAATCAAAATTTCCAAATTGTTGTTCTGAATGGTCTGTTCATGGGTGGGGAAAAAAGGAATAAAAGAAAAAGGCTCTGGCATTTGCTCAACAAAGATTTACGTGTCAGAATTAGATGACCTAGTTATATGAAATCCATTTGTAGAAGAGAATATTGAATCAGGGAAGAAAACTTTAGCCAGGAAGGGTTGAGTTTCTAACAAGCTTGAGACAGAGGAGTGTATTTGAAGAGAGCATGGCTTTAAAAAAATTAAATGTATTTACTGGTCCAGCCGTACTATATATTTTATACTATATATTTTAGGAATGCAGAAACTGAATGAACTTTGTCTTGAGAAAAATTTTTTTGTTTTGTTTTTGAAGGTAGGGTCTCGTTCTAGCCCAGGCAGACCTGGAATTCAGTATGTAGTCTCAGGGTGGCCTTGAACTCATGGCAATCCTCCTACCTCTGCCTCCCAAGTGCTGAGATTAAAGGTGTGCGCCACCACACGGGCTGAAAATTTTTTTTATTATCTACATAAGATGATTCATTTGTCACCTAATATTCTACTCATGTGATATTTCCTTCCACAAAATGGAATTTTAGAGAAATAATCATGAAGAGAAATTATTTAACAGCATAACTTTTTTCATTGTTTAATAGTAACCATGAAAGTATGCAGCTAAAGCAAGAGCTTTCCATAGGAATCCATGCTAAATGCCGTTATCACATACAAGTTGTTTTTAAAATTTCTGGCTTTAAAAGCAGTATGTTTCCCAATATTGATCTAGGTATATCATCCTCTTAGTATGACTCTAATAAATACCACATATTAGGTAATTTATAACTGACAGAAATTTGACTCACAAAACTGGATTCTAGGAAGTGCCTTCATACTGTGTGGTAACATAGCTGAAGAACTCAAAGGACATATTAGCATATGTAAGAGAGATGGCCAGAGCAAGAATAAGCATTCATGAAATTTCAACTTAATAACAAAGCCACTTCTGTTATAACTGGCTCCCCACTATGAAAAGAACATTAATTCATTTATAAAGGTATATCCTTTAAAAGTAATCTCTTCTTAAAAATGCTTTCTCCCAATACCATCACAGGTTTTACATATTTAACAGATTTAACATAAGTTTTGGATGGGTACATTCAAATCATTTATTCTGTCTCTGGCTCCTCTAAACTCATGTCAGCCTCCCACAAAAAATATTTAATTTCCTTATAATAATCTTAATAGTCTTTTATTTGTCATCAAATCACATTAGCAAATTCCAGAGTCTCATCTGAATCAGGTTTGAGTGAAGGGCAGTTCATCTTGAGGCAATTCACACCAGTCAATGAGGTAGTAAAATCAAAATGAAATAACTTCTAAACTATAATGGCAGAACCAACATAGGCTAGACATCTACATTACAAAAGGAATACACAGACAAGAAGGAAGAAGGAACTGGTCTAAAAGTAGGCCCCAAATTCAGCATAGAAAATGTAATAAGTCTTAAATACAAAAACTAATCTCCCTTGACTGTCTGGCACTCATCCTGTACATACTGCTATGGCAATTGTGAACTCAAGTGTCTGGGGGAGAGAGACATTCAAATGGCTTTTCTCTGCTCAGCAACTTTCAAAGGATACAGTCTCTTGCCTGAAGTTCTCACAAGCTGGTGATACGTGCTGGTAGCTTTACTGTTCGGGCCTTTTGAGTGAGACCTATTATTACTATTCCACTGGGAAGTTTCTGCAGCAGTTAAACACTGCAACAAATTTGTTAGGGCTCCTGGTAGTCTGCTATATTCTTGAAATCTAGGTGAAGGAAACCATGTTCCTCACTCTTACTTATTTTATACTCCCAAAGACTCCACATCACATGGACACCATAAATTTTTATGGCTCCCAATTTTAGGAGCAAGAGGTTAATCTATACCTGATACCATGTGAGCCACAGCTGAGATGGCCTAGGAATGTTACATTGGAATTTCAGAATTTTCAATGCAACCCTTGGAAATTAGGCCATGTAGGTCACAATGGGCCTGTCTTCCTCCGCCCTCATTCTGTAATCCTAGGGATCTGTAACTTGTCATTGAATTTCATAGCACTTGAACCCATATAGTAAAGTAAACTTCCAAAATGAGATCAAGGCATCATTTACACCTTAGCATAAAGCACAGTGGATGCTTGGTGTAATTTAGAGTCTTCAGTGTTTTCTTTAAGTTTATGATATCTGGTGCCACTCACCACTACTAAGTACATGGCAGTAAATTCCAGTCCTGGAAGAAACAAACACATATGACTTTGAAGACAAGAAATTCTCCTCAATATAGCAGACAGTGAAAAGTGAGTCAATGTCCAGGAGAGGTAAATACTAGACACAATTCAGTGCCTTACTTTCTAAATTGGCTTCTTTGTTGGATTGTGAGAGAAAAGTCCTGCCTTTCACCTCAAGGTTTGTTTAACTTTGCTTATTATTCATTAATTTGTGCATTCAACAAAGTACCCTTTCAATATTAACAATGTACTAAGGATGGCACAAAGCACTTAAGGTAAAATAGTTAAGTCCCACAAATTTGATCCGTGGATCCCTAGAGCTTGCAGGTTGTTGTGTTCTGTTTTGTTTTGTTTGAGCTTGTGTAGTGATAGGAACTGAAAATCATCTATTTTCAGAAATACAGCAGCATATAGGATGGTGTGAGTACACTGAGTGCTCAAACTAAAGGTTAAGTTCTACACTGGAAATTTGTTTCATGGATGGAAATCAGAGCCAGAAAATGAACATATTAAAGAAAAACTGAAGCAGCTGTGAGTTAGTTCCCTTTGTGAGAATGCTATTTCTATGTAAGTACATGGTCTAAGTGTTTCCCTGAAATTAGCATATGCTGCTCCTGGGAAAATGCCATTTAATTTCCCTTATATTTTTGTTTGTAAAACGACCATATATAATTTACCTATATGTCTACTTTAAGCATTAACCAATGTAACTTAACTAAAGGTAATTAAAAACAATAGTTTGGTAAGATATCACAGCCATCATGTCAAGTATTTCTTAATATAAAGTGATATACTGGGCTGCAAAAATTGCTCAGTAATTAAAGGCACTTACTTGGAAAGCCTGAAAGCTGTTGTTTGATTCTCCAGTACCCACATAAAGCCAGATGCACAAAGTCGCATATGTATCTGGAGTTAATTTACAGTGGCAGGAGGCCCTGATTCTCTCTGTCTCTCTGTCCCTGTCTCTGTCTCTCTCTCACACATACATACAAATAAATAAATATTAAAATATAAAGCAATAAATTAATGCCCTTTCCATTCCTAGATTATTCATTGGTGTGGAAAAGAAACTTGTCCTTTAATGGTTTTATTTTTACACATTTATTATTAAATCTCATAAAAATTGTACAACATAGATAGTTGAGTCTCCTGCCTTTATATCTTTGGCAATTTAAGTATAGTTAAATTCAGTCATCTACCAGAGGTCTCACAGTAAAAAAAAAATTACATAGTTAAAATTAATGAGAAGTGTTAAATAAACATCAGGATGAGTTACATTCAACAACATATATTTTACTAAGAAAAGTTGGGCAGGAAAGATTGATTAGTGGTTAAGACTCATACTTGCCTGAAAAGCCTAACAAACTGGGTTTGATTCTCCAGTACCTATATAAAGCCAGGTGCACAAAGTGGAATATGCGTCTGGAGTTTGTGTGCAGTGGCTGGAGACTGTGGCATGTCAATTGGCTCTCTGTCTATTTCCCTTTTCTCTATCTCTTCTACCTGTAAATAAATAAACTATTTTTTTTTCAAAAAAAAGGAAAAAAAGTATTTCAGAACTGTGAAGCATTATGAAACAAAATTTATTTAGGATTCCTCTACTGAATATAATATGCAGGTTACATTTATAGCCAGTAAAAAAGAAAGTGATTATACATACATAAACAACCTGATTGTCTGTAGTTAACATTTACTATATATGAACAAAATTTCTCTGTTCTTGTCCTCCTATAGTTTTTTTTCTGCTATTATTGGTTGAAACTCAGTTGCTTGGTTATAAGGGTATATAATTTTCTTACATTAAAACCTTATAGCTGAAGAACTACATGCTTTGGTTGCAGGACATTGAAAAATAAAGCTAGAACTGAGTTGGAAGCCTCCTCCTTACTCCGTAGCTAGCATAGTGCCAGACAGTGCTTCTGGGGGGAGAAAAAGCAACAATGTTAATTAGCAGTGGACTTGGTAACCTACACAAATGAACATCCAGCAAGAATTGCCCACTAATGAAATAGTGACATGATGCTTATTGAAGACACCAATTGCTCTCGGGTTGGATCTGAGCCCAAGGGAGGAAATACATGCCAAGTATGGAAAATGTATTCAAAAACATATTGCTGAGAAAGTCATGGGTGCTAGAGGATAAGCTACTACTTTTGTTTGGCTAAATGTTGTGCACATTAAAATGCCCTCCAAATATTTATGCTTATGCACATAGTTTAGTGCTGCTTCCACTTTTCATCAGAGAAGCTTCTTTTTGCAGATGGTGATAACTACTAAGGAGATTCAAAACTTGCCAAAGTGCTGAGAATAGTTACTGTTGTGCTAAATGAATTATCTCTATCACCCCCTCCAAGGCTCAGAGAACATTGTGAAAGAGGAGTGGGAAAAATATAAGAGCCAAAGGACTAGGAAGAGTGCTTTAGAAATGTGTCTTATAGGCATGAAATAGTTTTCACATTCATGAGTTTATAGTGACTGTTGTGTCCTACACAAGACTTGCACAATATTGAGCCCATTGGCACACCATCACATATGATAGAGGAGAGCAAAAAAAGATATCAAAATAGAAGAGGAACTGGTTGAAAAGAAGACAAGGGTTCAGGGGAAAGGACAAAACAAAAGAAAATGGGATGGGATAATCAAAATACATTATGTTCATGTATAAAATTGTCAACATGATAGTTTTAAAAAATAAAATGTACCATGGTTGTTAGTATATTCAAAAATCTTTTTTAAATATTACTCTAGACATGGCCACCTTTTAGCCAAATTTTATTCCTAAGGTACCATGACAGGGTTAGACCAAATTTTACTCAGTTCAACAAAAGTATTAAACATAAGAGCAATAAATTAATACATTAATGATAAAAGCAAATCTCATTTGACTATGTTAGGTATAGAAAATAATAAATAAGCACTTGAGTGACATAGGCAGAATTTCAAAAATATATCTATTATATTGTATTTTACTTACTTGTAAGGCATAAAAAAGACAGAATCAATGCAATATATCATGGGAAAACTCAAGAAAGGAAAAGAATGAACCAAGTCATATTTATTACAAAGAGCTGATGGTTATGTTCTTTTCTAAATCAACCGCCCATTGGTGAGAATGTCTCTTTGTATCTCCACCTTATTTTATTTACAGTAGGAAGACAAAGCACAAGGCTTTTCAGTAGAGTGATCAGTGAGTTACAGCTACAAATATGCATGTTTTTCTATGTCTCTCCAAAAGTTCATGTGTGCCTGGGGCCCTTCTACCCATGGGCTTTCTTGCATGCATCACAGATCTGGTCTCATAGCTGGAAAGACTAATAGAACAGAGGAAGACAGGATCAGTGCTTAACCTAAATCAAGCAGTGTGGTCTTTATGCCACTTGGACCCTGTACTAAGGGGTCTCTTTCTTGATGTGTTTTATCAAAGTTATAATAAATTGCATGCTTGACACATTTCTAATTTGGATCAAGAACCATTTGATTTCACTACATGTTAATTTCAGGCAATTGTAACATTAGGGTAATGTTACACAGGATAATATCCAAATAACTTCCTTTTTAAACACACATGTACAAGAAAATGCCTATGATTAATATTGAGCAACAAAGTCAAACTTCTGTAATGAAAGTAGTATGTGAAAAAATCTGTGAATAAAGGACTTAAACTCAACTCTCAGAGGCTTCTTGCACAAGACTCAATACAAATTTCACTAGAATTTCTTTCTAAAAGGTATAGATAGACAGAACTCAAACAACTTTTTCTGAAGCTTTTTAGAGTAATTGGAGAACAGAGAATACTTCCAAAATCCTTCAATGAAGCTTGTATCACTCTAATTCCAAAACCAGACAAAGATAAATTCAGGAAGGAAAACTATAGACCTATTCCCTGATGAACTAAGATGCAAAACCAAATCCAACAACATATTATAAGTATTACCCCCCCCCCATTATACTGGCAAAGACCCTAAGGAGAACTTCATCTTGATCATGGAAAGAGTACAAAGTCAGCTCAAAAGCTTTGCCACCAGGCTTAATATAGTAGAGGAAAATCAAATGGACCTAAAAAGAGAATTGATGGAAATTAAGGCAAACCAGCAAACTGAAGGTATCAAAAACCAGCTTTCCAAATTAACTGAAGACATGTGCAATAGTTCCTGAAGAGAATTGGAAGTATCATCAGGTCATACTTCTAAAACCTCTACTCCACAAAATTAGAGAACCTGGAAGAAATGGATAAATTTCTGGATACCTACCAACTACCAAAGCTCAGCCCAGAGCAGATTAAGATGCTAAACAATCTTATCACAATCACAGAGATTGAAACTCTAATCAAGAACCTACCTAAATGAAAAAGACCAGGTCCAGGTTGTTTATCAGCTGAATTCTACCAAACCTTCATCATAGAACTGAAACCTCTCTTTTTGAAGCTTGTTAGGGGCATAAAAAAGAGGGTAGGCTCCCAAACTCCTTCTGTGAAGCTAGCATAACCCTAATTCCCAAACCAGGCAAGAATGTAACAAAAAAAGAAAACTACAGACCCATATCCCTGATGAACTTGGATGCAAAAATCCTAAACAAAGTCCTAGCAAACTGAATACAAAGCCACATTAAGACTATAATTCACTCTGACCAAGTCGGCCTCATCCTAGGGATGCACAGATGGTTCAACATACACAAGTTGATTGTGATAGTTAGGTTTTGTTGACAACTTGATCTTTTTAATTATCTTGGGTAGGTGTCTCAGGATGTTTACAAGAAGGCAGGCTCTCAGTAGGGGGCAAGATGTAAAGAAGTACAAAGAAGCTAGAACTAAATATCCTTTCCTGTGTGCGTAGTGCAGGATGGAAATTCCAGAGACTCAGGAAGCCATTAAGCCTGGGGAAGCCTTGTAAGACCTCACCCTAAGGCTACAAGGAGAAGAAATTCTCTCTTTGGCTCTCCTGTCTGTTTGCTGTTATGTGTGTATGTGGTGTTGGTAATGGGTTTTTCTCTCTGCTTGGACCTATGAAAGAGGGCCAGTCTTTTTCGCAGTCATGGAACTTCCCCTCAATCTGTAGTTTCAATAAATAATTTCCTCCCCCAAATTGTGCCTGGTTTAAAGATTCATCACAGCTGTATGTGGCTGACTGTGACATCAATAAATATATAATTCTCCATATTAACAGACACGATCACAAAAGCCATATGGTCATCTCAATAGATGCTGAGAATGCCTTTGACAAAATTCAACACCACTTCATGTTCAAACCCCTGGAAAAAATAGACATAGACAACCTATACCGCCATATGATAAAGATAATATACAGTTCTCCTAAAGCACAAATCATCCTTGATGGGGAAAAACTCAAGGAGTTCCCGCTTAATTCAGGAACAAGACAGGATGTCCACTCTCACCACTGCTCTTTAACATAGTGCTTGAAGTTCTAGCCCAAGCAATAAGGCAGGAGAATAGCATAAAAGGGATACAAATCAGAAAGGAAGAAATCAAACTATCCCTCTTTGCAGATGACATGATCATATACATACATATATATGTCAGACCCAAAGAATAGTATCAGTAAACTCCTGAAGGTGATCAATGCCTTCAGTAGAGTGGCAGGATACAAAATTAACACACAAAAATCAGAAGCCTTTCAATATAGCGAAGACAAACATTCAGAAAAAGACATCAGAGAAACTGTCCTGTTCTCTATAACCTCAAAAAAATCAAATACCTTGAAATATCACTAACCAAGGTAGTGAAAGACTGATATAATGAAACTTTTGAAACACTCAAAAAGGAAATAGAGGAGGATATGATAAGATGGAAAGAGATTACATGCTCATGGATGGGCAGAATCAATATAATAAAAATGGCAATCCTACCAAAGTGATATACAGATTCAAAGCCATGCCAATAAAAATCCCAACCTTCTTCTTGACAGACATAGAAAAAATAATCTAAAAATTTATTTGGAAGGGCAAAAGTTCTCAAATAGGTAAAACTATTTTGAGCAAAAAAAAAACTTATGCAGGAGATATCACCATTCCAGACTTTAAAACATACTACAAAGCCATAGTAACTAAGACAGCATGGTATTGGCAGAAAAACAGACAGAGTGACCAGTGGAATAGAATTGAAGACCCAGCCTTTAAGGCAAGTGACTTCAGCTACTTGGTCTTTGACAAGGGTGCCAACAATGTATGCTGGGCTAAAAATAGTTTCTTCAACAAATGGTGCTGGAAAAATTGGATAAACACGTGTAAAAAATGAAAATCGATCCACTCCTTTCACTATGTACTAATATCAACTCGAAATGGATCAGAGACCTCAATATTATCCATATATCCCTAAACACCCTGGAAGAAAAAATAGGAGGAACTATACATGAAATAGTTGTAGGGAATAACTTCCTGAGCAAATCCCCAGTAGCCCAGGAAGTGAAACATTCACTTAAACAATGGGACCTGATCAGGCTCAAAAGCTTCTGTACAGAAAAAAAACACCATACTATGAGCCAATAGACCCCTATCAAACTGAGAGATGATTTTTGCTAGCTGCAACTCAGCCAGAGGCCTAATTTCCAGAACATACAGAGAACTCAAAAAAATTATAACAAAAACTCAAATTGCCCCTTCACAAAATGGGGCACTGATCTCAACAGAGAATTCACAGAAGAAGAAACACATATGGCCTTTACTCACATGAGAAAATGCTCAGCATCCTTAAGCTTCAGGGAAATGCAAATAAAAACCACAATGAGATTCCACTTTACTCCAGTCAGAATGGCAATCATAAAGAAAACCAACAACAATTGTTGCTGGTGAGGATGCGGAGAAAAAGGAACCCCCATTCACTGCTGGTGGGATTGCAAGCTTGTTCAACTGCTATGGAAAGCAGTGTGGAGACTTCTGAACAGAATGGACATAGAGCTATCAATGGATGCAGCTACCCCTCTACTAGGCAGGCATCTACCCGCAAGATGTCATATCTCAGGATAGAGATATTAGTACAAGTATATTTATAGCAACCCGATTCATAATAGCCAAGAATTGGAATCAACCAAAATGCCCTTAAATGGAGAAATGGATAACAAACTATGGTATATTTATACGATGGAATTCTATTCAGCTGAAAGGAAAAATGACATCAAAATTTAGAGAAAAATGGTCTGACTTGGAGCAGATCCTACTAAGCGATCTCTCAAAAGAACAGAGAGCCAAACACCACATATTCTCCCTCAAATGTGGTCCTTAACCAGGCTAACCCTAAACTCTACACAGACCAGTAGAAAGAAGTGAGAGATTTTGAATGAGGGGTAAGGGATGGGGGGATAGGAATGACTTAAGCATGAAGATAAACCAAAATGGGTTAAAAAATCATAAAATCCTCACGGGTATATTTTAACCTATTGAACAAATAGTGGATGTCGTCTGGCAAGAAGGACCATGAATTGAAGGGGAAAGAGTCTAAGCCTTTGAAAAATTGTCCAGTCTGGCAACTCCTGGCCCCAGTCACCAGCTCCTTCCCTCACTTAGCTGTTGAACAAAGTGAACCATGAGTTTCCAAAAACAAGACAGGATTCTTTCAAAGCTCTTGAATGCCTAACCCTGGCCTGAGACAAGATCCTGCTGCTGAAGCAACCTAAGAAATCCATTGATCAGCACCAAGAGACCTGCAGGGTCCAGAATGGTATCCAGCCCCCAGATGGTAGTTAGTGTAGTGCTGGAAGGCACTGCATAAGCTGCTAGGGGGAAGCTGGTCAATGACAGTTGGGGTAAGCAGGGACCACTGGTATGAAACACAGTCTGCTGCCATGAGTAGGCTGACCACACTTCCTACTGAGAGAGAACAGCGAACCAGGAAAGGAACACTTGTGCATTGGAGGAACCAAAGCCTGGGGGAGGCAAACAACAGCTTTTAAATTTGGCCAAATATTCTACATAGTGAGGGGGAGACCTTAACTGGAGCTGGGGACTTGGGGCGATATGCACTGGGAACCAGACTCTTGAGTCCCCAAGGAGAGATGCACTAAGCAAGCGATTGATGGAGAGGCTACTAAAAATAGAATCTAGAAAATTCAGAAATGAGTATGTCAGTTAACCTATACTGATCTCACTCTCCAATGGAGATTGTTTGTATCTTTCAGAAAGCAGCGAGAGAGCTGTGGCCAATCCAAACCTACCAACAACTGCAGGCTGATAGCTGACATCCTGGCAAGAGATGAGCCACCCCTGACATACCGTGGAGGATCCAGATGGAACCCTGCTGAGAATGATGGTATGAACAATGGACCCACATCCACAGCCATTCAATCAACACAGGATACCCCAGTGAGACAGAAGCCAATGATTTTCGACACAACCTAAAGGAGAAGTACAAAGACCCCTAAGTTCTCAAAAATAAAGCAGCCTTAATACTCACCCACCACGACTTGGGCAACTGAGCGGAAGAGGGGGCTGAAAGATTGTGAGAGCCTTGGAGGGGGAGAATATCCAGAGGCAAGGCCCTGTTCAGTAACAACATACTTGGGCTGGCAGAACCGGGCTGACTCCTCGGCCATCGATGTTCCCCTGCCCCAAGGACTGATCCAGACTGCTCATTGATGAGGATATCCAGCTGATTGGGGATGGGGAAGAGGGGAATTGGGTAACTGGGGATATCAACTGATTGCCCATTAAATAATGTAACTCATTATGGACAATTAAAAAAAAAGATCCTCCACAATATGGGAGGGGTGGAATTGGGAAATTCGGGATAACAACGCATTGTTTGCCCACTAAATAATGTAACTCATTATGGACAATAAATATATATTTTAAAAAAAGAAAAGAAAAAAAATGTATTACCCATCTTGACCAGGTAATCTTCATCCCAGGGTTGCAGGGTAGTTTCAACATGGAAATTAATCAACATAATCCACCACATACATAAACTTAACCACAAAAAATACACAGACATCTCCTTCAATGTGGAGAAAGTCTTTAAGCAAATCCAATACCACTTCATGATCAAAACACTTGAAAGACTTGGAATAGAGGACCTATACCTCAACATAATTAAGGTCATATACAAAACTCATAAAACCCAAATAATACTCAATTGGGAAAGACACAGGAGTTCCCACTAAATTCGTGAACAAGACAGGGGTGCCAACTCTTGCCACTGCTCTTCAACATAGTCTTTGAAGTACTATCCAATACAATAAGACAGGAGAAAGATATAAAAGGGATGCAAATTGGAAAGGAAGAAGTGAAATATCTGTTTTCTCAGATGACATAATCAAATATATATATATATATATTTGATTATATATATCAGATATATATATCAGATCCAAAGGTCAGCATGATCAAACTACTGAAGGTGATTAATACCATCAGTAAAGTAGCAGGATACAAAATTAACACACAAAAATCAGTAGCCTTCCTGTATGACATACATACAGAAAATGCAATCAGCAAAACAGTCCCATTTTCAATAGTCATAAATAAAATCAAATACATTGTAAACACTAAATAAGGATGTGAAAGACTTATGTAATAAAAACATAAAAATGCTCAAGAAGGAAACTGAGGATGCCTTGAAAAGATGGAAAGATCTTCCATGCTCCTGGGTGGGGAGAAGTAATGTCACAAAAATGGCAATACTTCCAAAAGCTATAGACCGATTCAAAACAATACTGATAAAAATACCAGCCTCATTCTTTGCAGACATTGAAAAAATATTCTCCAAATTTATTTGAAATGGCAAAAGGCCTCAGATATCCAAAACTATGCTTAGTAAAAGAAGCACATCAGGCAATATCACCATAGCCGACCTAAAGATATGCAACAAAACCATAGTAACAAAAACAGAATGGTACTGGCACAAAAATTGAGAGGCAGACCAATGGAACAGAATTGAAGACCCTGCTGTAAACTCAAGCTACTATAGTTACTACATATTCAACAAAGATGCAAAAAATATTAAATATCATAAAGATAGCATCTTCAACAAATGGTGTTGGACAAATTGGATAAATACTTGCAAGAAAATGAAACTAGACACTTTCCTCTCACAATGCACAAAAATCAACTCCAAAAGGATCAAAGACCTCAATGTAAGACCTGAAACTCTGAAAATCCTGGAAGAAAAAAATGGGGGAACATTCTACGAGATAGAAATAGGGAAAAACTTCCTGAATAATCCTCTGATAGCACGGGAAGTGCAACAATCACTTAACCAATGGGATCTCAACAAGCTAAAAAGCTTCTGTGCAGGCAAGCGTACCATACTCAAAGCCAATAGACTACCATCAAACTGGGAGCTAATGTTTGCCAGCTACAATATGGATAGAGGTCTCATATCTAGAACATACAAAGAACTCAAAAAAATTTTTAAAAAGGTATCAAACAGCTCTTTCACAAAATGGGGAGCAGAACTCAACAGGGAATTCATAGAGGAAGAAATAAAAATGGCCTACTCTCATTTTAGAAAACATTCAATGTCATTAATCATCAGAGAAATGCAAATCAAAACAACAATGAGATTCCACCTTACTCCAGTCAGAATGTCAACCATTAAAAAAAAATCTACCAATAGATGTTGACGAGGATTCTAGCCATTATAGCAATGCTCATCTTATTTAACCTATATTCATCTCACTCTTTCATGGAAATTTTGTTTGTATTTTTCAGAAGGCAGTGAGAGAGCCGGGGACAACCCGATACCACAAATAAGACACTGGATGAAGGCTGACATCCTGGCAGGAGACAAACCACACCTAGCCTTCACACAGGGCCCAAATGAAACCTATGAGAAAGTGATGAGACAAACAGGAGACCAATCACCACAGCAAGTCTGATTACCCATGAAAGGTCAATGGAGACAGACACCAAAGATACCCAAAAATACCCAGGGCAAAGATCCAGAGATACTTAAGATCTCAACAATAAAGCAGACATAATACTCACCCACTATGACTCAGGGAACTGAGCAGAAGAGGGGTAGACAGAATGTAAGAGTAATGGTGGAGGAAAATATCCAGAGATATTGCCCCCCTCAGCAATGGCTACCTGTGGTGCATTTCAGAACCCCCTAACATAAGGACAGATCCAGTATGCACATAGAGGAAGGACCCCAGTGGGTAGGGGACAGAGAGGAGGGAAATGGGGATACCTTCACAAGATTTGCTCATTCAATGTACATACTTATACATAATAAAGGTGTTAAAACAAAAAAGGTACAGATAGTCCCAAATTGTAAAGCAATCAATGACATAATAAGAGGGTTCAGTAATCAGAATAAAGAACATTTATGGTTGTTACACATTAATAAAAATAATAATTTTTGTGTTTATCTGTTCCCAATTCTTTTTTATCTGATAATGATTTTTATTAAGATTTATATATTTCAAAATTTTTATTCTTTAAAGCATTTCTTTGCATAAACATCTTTATACATAGAGAAATTGGTGCAATTAGCTTATATATGTAAAACCTGAAGTTAACAATTTTGAATGCTTTACCATTTTCTTATGACAAAGCATTTACAAATGAATCATTGACTTCATAATATTTCAATGTAACCTGCTTCACTGTACAGCTCTAATGAGGTCATGTTCCTACATAAGCATAATATCATTACCATGCTTAACTGTTTCTTAATAGCATCTAGTTCCTGATCTATATTCACATTTTTACAATTGTCCCCAATATGTCCTCTACTGATGGTTTGTATAAGTAGGAAACACACATTCCGATTATTTATGAACTCTCAATTCTTTTAATCTACAATAGTTGTCACATTTTCTTGTCTAAGACGTTGATTTGTAAAAAAAAAAAATACCAATTATCACTAGAATGTCCTACCTTTACAAAAAGGGAGATGTCTATGGAAGGAACAAGAGAAAGCCAAATTAGGTAGATGGAGAGAGGACAAGAAAGAGTAACACAGGAGGTTAATACGATCCAAGTACATTATATGCATATATAGAAATATCACAATAAAACATCTGTATAAGTAATATAGACTAAATATTTTTTCAAAATGCCTCATCTTCAGAATGTATATGTTCTCTTGTGTTTTAATTTGTTCATTCATTCTAGTGAAAATATTGTTTTCCTTTAAAATATTATTTACTTACATGTGTGTGCATATGTGTATATATGTGTTTATGGGGGGTACACATATGCCAAGGTATACATGTGCACTACTTTTGGTTCCATCCTTGCCCCTCCACCTCCTTTGAGGCAGGGTTTTTCTCTGTCTTGCTCTCCTGTTGCTTTTATTGGATGCCTAGAGAACTTCAGGGAAATTATCCATTCTACACCTCTCTCTCATCTCACCATCAGAATGCTGGGATTACAGAATTCCTCCACAACTTTCAGCATTTTATGTGGGGCCTTAGGATCCAACTCACCTTTCACAGGGTCTTACAAAATATCATTTCTTGATCCATATGACATGTAATTGCTTGGAGGGTGGGATAATTTGGTGCCAAGGTTTCATTAAAGGATACCTTTTCTGCAGTGTTGTAAAGGCATTCTTTAAGAGTAACATTAGCTGCCTGGGTCAGTCTTTACATACTGACCTTACATAACATCTTTCTATAGTTGTGTTTTTGTGTTTTGCTTTTTTGCAGTTAAGGGTGCATGAAAAAAAAAATCTGCCCTAAATTGCCTGCCCTTGACTGATAAAGCTAATAGAAGCACTGGGAAGAATTTTCCATTTATTAATGTTGGCATTTTATTGAAAAACATCTTTTATCAAAAATGTGTTTGCTATGCCAGCAAGTGAGAATCCAGAAGAAATATTGCTCATAGTCTCCATTCTCTTCTGGCCCTCTAAATTAGTTTTTGATTTCCCTGGATTACACATAAATTATCTGTCCCATTTCAGTTGGAGATCAGAATTCTAAACACAGGTCATGATTTTAGATGACCATGCATAGTAGAGAACGACCTGAAAGCTCATTTCTTTCCCTCTAACACATACACACTCTCTTTCACATGTACACTCTCTCTTCATCTCCTTCCTTCCCTGCTAGCTATTTGATCCACTTCACTTTTAGTATAGTATGCTAACAGGCTACAAGTTACTTAGCTGAAATATTACCTATGTAAATCATATGCCATGAGAAAACTAGAAATGAAGCCAAAAAGGTGGAAGAGAGAGAGAAAGAGATAGATAGATAGAGATAGAGAGAGAGAGAGAGAGAGAGAGAGAGAGAGAGAGAGTCCCACCAAGAGCCTATGGGAGGCCTGAGAGCCTGAGAGACAAAACCAATTCAGTTTTTCAAAAACAAGAAAGAAATCTCATTTTCTTAATATCAGAGAGTCATTTTCTGAATGATTTCCAGCTCCCTATGCCAGTTCCAATGAAATCTAGCAGTTTCTTTCTTTCATAAAATTTCTATATATTTACAATGTTTAATCACACTAGCTTTGATGTAACTAATGAGAACTGTTCTTTCCAACCAAAGAGACTAGTAAAGTAGTATAATCAGACACTACCTCTTTATTTTCCTTCTCTGTTCCTCTCCTTTCTTCCCCCTCCCTACTTACCTCCCCTCTTCCTCTCTTCTCTTATCTTGCTATTGTAAAGTTTCCCCTAGAAAATCACATCTGTATTAATGGTTCTACAAGGCTGATTGACTGATTAGAAATTTGATTGTAAAATGTTGCAGTTGGAATGTTGCAGATCCAGATCCAAATAATCTTGGACAATATATACCCATCTCTGTGTCTTATCTGACATTCTTGCAAATATCGTGTAAAGCCTTTTAGAATGTTTTAATTTATCAGATCTCTAGCCTTCACCAATACAAAAGCTACACACATGATCAGATAGTAAGCTTCTGAGGCCTATAAGCAAAGATTACTTTGTTTTACCCTAACCTTTTACCTGATAATTCCTCTAATATGTTTGAAAAGTGTATTTTTAAAATTTATGTCTTTTTGTTCTGTTACTATGAAACCTTCTTGAAACTGTTGCCACATTGGAACCTGGAAGTTTGGGTAACCTGTTTCTGTGTCCTTGCCTTGGGACATGATCACTTATATTTGACTGAAAAATCAACTATTTCTTATTCCATTTGAGGTGAGAGGTTTTTGTAAATTGACACTGTATAGGTCATACTTGTCTAAAACTCTTAATATTAGCCCCATAGCCCCTGGAACACTGGAATTACATTCATATGCCACTACATACTCAACTTACGTCTTGACTTTTCCAACTTGAAAAATGGAAACAAATGAAAATACCCAGTTTTCTCTATGCACACTTCTGTTAAATATGAAAAAGTTTTGCTGGACAGATGAGCTATATCTTCAAAATTGCTGTGCGTCTTCATAATATTTTTCTTAGTTTATTTTTGTGGTCCCCATGAGCTATAAAGCTGATCAAATTTAACATTTTGCATTTATAATCAAAACGCTTAAATAAACTTTAATTCCAAATAGAACAATAGCTTAGGGATTTGTTATATGTGATTTCTACTAGATTGATTCTTGTATCAATTTTCTAAAAATCCCTTTTTTTCTTTTTATTTCTTTTCTTACACAATCCACATTATGCCATTGCTACACTCAAATGTTCCAATGCAGAGTTCCAGAGGTTACTAAGAGTTCAACACTAAAGCAGACTTAAAACTCGCCCACCATTGCTCATAGAACTTTGTGGAAGAAGGGGTAGAAAGAGGTAGGAGCCATGGTGGGTGGAATATCCAGACCCATTGACCTCCTTGCCCAGTAAGTATCTACTGCTCAAACAACTGATAGCCCTGAATCCCATGAAGCATACCAGCAATCCCACTGAGGAGAGCTCAGTTTAAAGGGGGCAGTTAGGAGGGAAACAGTGATGCCAAAACGTTGCTTATACATGTAAAGTTTCTACTTATTAAAAAATAAATTAAAAAATAAATGTACAGACACAAATTGATATCCTATATACTTGGTGTTGCAGTTACCTTCATGTTGGTTGGGTAAAACACTGAAACAAAAGTAGTTGATGGGAGAAAATAGTTTATTTTGACTTAAAGTCTTGAGGGGGAGCTTCATGGTGGCAGAAAAAAGATGCTAGAGTAGAGACTGGACATCACCTTCAGCCACAGCAGGTAGAAGGTAGCAAAAGCAAGAGAGTGATCAGTCTCTGACAAGTAGGAGCTGGCTATAACACAACAAAACCTTCTCCTGGCTTCTCTTAACAAATTGCTACTAGTTGGGGACCACACATTCAGAACACACGAGTTTATGGGAGATATCTGATTCAAACTATCATACTTGATTTGGATATTATTTCTTCCCTTTGAAACTCATATTATTGCTGATTAAGTTTATTCTCAGCATTGAGAGGTAGTGGGAATTTTAAGATGTAATTATGTCAGTATGAGGGTGTTATAGTTTGCTTTCTCATTGCTGTGACAAAGAACCCTACCAAAAACTGCTTGTGAAGAAAAGAGCTTATTTTGTCTTATGGCCTCAAGGGGAAGCTCTATCATGACAGGGAAATGATGGCATGAGCAGAGGGTTGGACATCACCTCAGCCACAGCACTACAAATACTGGCAGGAAGATGGCCTAAAAGCTAGCAAGGGGAAGCTGGCTATAACCACCATAAGCCTTCCCCCCACAACACACCCCCAACAAGGTTCTAATACACAAACTGCCATCAGCTAGGGATTGAGCATTAAGAACACAATCACTTGTGGGGGACACCTAGATAAAGCATCACAGAGGGTTTAATGCAGTTCTTTTTGGATTACATTAATTACCTACAGAGGAGGTTGTTTTACAGCAATACCAGCCCCCTTTTGTGTCTTTTTCACACATGTGCCCATTTGCCTTTCCAATTTTGTCATGTTATGACAAAGACCACCAAATGTAGCCATGAGCTCATGTGTTTCCAGTCTCTTAAAACCATGAGCTAAATAGATTCCTGTTCTATTTATCCATTAGTAGACATTCAGAAAACTGTGTAAGACACCATGCAAAAGTTCAGCCTATAGTTATCTGTATCAAGGTTACTCTATAAATATCTGTTCATAGTCTTCTGAATGAAGTAAGCAGTGAGTACCTGATAGAACCAAATGGTGTGGCCTTAGACAGAAGTCTCACCCAAAATATTTGTGGTCATTATCTACCCTTGCATAAGTATATGTGATGGTTATTCTCTGTCAATATTACAGGATTTATAGCCACCATGGATGTTGGTGTGGATGTGGGGGAAAAGAAACCATTAATCTCTGTTGGTGGGAGTGAAAACTTGTATAACTATTGTGGAAATCAGTGTGGAGACTCCTTAAAAAGTAAATAAAGCTACTAACTGCCCCAGATGTTCCTCTGCTAGGCATCTACATTTAGCTTGTCTCTCCAAAAAAAAGACTTCTGTTCAACCATGTGTATAGTTTCTTGAATCACAATAGCTAAGAACTGGAATCAACTTAAATGCTTATTTCTGGAAAGATGAATATCAAAGTTGTGGGTACACATACACAATGGAATTTTCTGCGACAGTAAGGAAAAATTACATAATGAAATTTGCAGGAAAATTTATGGATTTGGAACAGATCATACTCAGCAAACTCACAGAAGAACAGAGAGACAAACACTGAATATTCTCACTCAACTGTGGTTCTTAATCAAGATCAGCTTGAATTGCAAGCAAACCAGACATGCAACTCAGATAATAGAGATGGCTGGGCATAGAAGGCTTATACCTCAACATAATAAAGCCATATACAAAACTCCTAAAGCCCAGATCATACTGAATGAGGAAAGACACAAGGACTTCTCACTAGAATTGGGAATAAGACAAGGGTGTCCACTCTCAACACTGTTCTTCAACGTAGTCCTTGAAGTTCTAGACTAAGCAATCAGACAGGAGAAAGATATAAAAGGGATACAAATTGGGAAGGAAGAAGTGAAACTATCCCTTTTTGCAGATGACATGATCCTATACTTAACAGACCTAAAGAATAGTATCAGTAAACTCCTGAAGTTGATAAATTCTTTCAGTAAAGTGGCAGGATACACAATTAACACAAAAATCAGTAGACTTTCTGTATGCAGATAACAAACATACAGAAAATCAGTGAGACTTTCCTGTTTTCACTAGCCTCAAAAAAATACCTTGGAATAACCAAGGATGTGAAAGACTTATATAATGAAAACATAAAAATGCTCAAGAAGGAAATGGAGGAAGACTTGAAAAGATGGAAAGTTCTTCCATGCTCCTGGATAGGTATAATTAATGTTATAAAAATGGCAATTCCCCCAAAAGCAATATACAGATCCAATGCTATGCCAATAAAAATCCCAGCTTCATTCTTTTTTAAAAATATTTTATTTATTCATTTTCAAGCAGAGAGAGAGAGAGAGAGAGAGAGAGATAGCACACTAGGGCCACCACCTTGTGGGTCTGGCTTATGTGGGACCTGGGGAATTGAATCCAGGGCCTTAGGCACTGGAGGCAAGTCCCTTAACTGCTGAGCAATCTCTCTAGCCCCCAGCTTCATTCTTTACAGGCATAGGAAAAATTATCTCAAAATTTATTTGGAATGGCAAAAGGCCTCGGATAGTCACATATTTCCTTAGAAAGAAAAAAAAAACACTGCTAATATGGTATTACCATTCCTGGTTTAACTATATAAAAAGCCATAGTAGCAAAAGCAGCAGGGTACTGGCATAAAAATCAACTGACCACTGGAGCAGAAGTGAATACCCTGCTCTTAGTTCAGGTAACTATAGTTACTTGATCTTTGAAAAGGTGCTAATAGTATTCACTGGAATAAAGATAGAATCTTCAGCAAATGGTGCTGGACAAATTAGATAAATATTTGTAAAAAAATGAAATTAAACCCACTCCTTTCATCATGCACAAAAATCTACTCTAAATGGATCAAAGACCTCAACATAAGACCTGAAACTCTGAAAACCCTGGAAGAAAAAAACAGGAGGGACTACCCATGAGATAACAGGGAAAAACTTCCTGAACAAACCTCCAGTAGCCCAGGAGATACAACAATCACTTAACCAATGGGATCTCATCAAGCTAAAAAGCTTCTGTACAGAGAAACATACCATACTCAGATCCAATAGACTACCATCAGACTGGGAGATAATCTTTGCCAGCTACACCATGGATAGAGGTGTAATATAGAGAACTTTCAAAGAACTCAAAAAATTGAGTAATAAAACATCACAGGATGGGACCTTGATATCAAGAGAGAATTCACAGAGGAGGAAACAAAAATAATCCAATTCTCATTTAAGAAAATATTCATCATCATTAATCATCAAGGAAATGCAAACCAAAACAATGAGATTCTACATTACTCCAGTCAGAATGGCAATCATTGAAAAATCCACCCACAATAGATGCTGGCAAGGATGCAGGGCAGGGGTGGGGGTGGATAGGAACCCTCATTCACCACTCATGGGATTGCAAATTTGTACAACCATTATGGAAACAGGGTGGAGGCTTCTTAACAGGACAGCTATGGAACTACCATCAGATCCAGCTATCCCTCTATTGGGCATCTACCCTCAGGATTCCTCCCTTCAGAACAGAGACATTTGCTCAATCATTTTTATTGTGGCTCAATTCATAATAGGTAAGAATAGGAATCAACCCAAATGCCCATCACTGGACAAATGGATATGAAAATTGTGGTACAAAACACTATGGAATTCTACTCAGCTGAAAGGAAAAATGACATAATGAAGCTTAAAGAAAAGTGGATGGACTTGGAGCAGATCATTCTTAGTGAACTCACACAACAACAGAGAGATAAACACTACATATTCTCCCTAATATGCGGTTCCAAACCAGGTTAAGCTTAAACTCTAAGCAAACCTGACAGGTATATTGAGAGACTGACAAAGGGGATGGAAGGAATTGGGGTTGGGGTGGGAGGAATGGGAGGGTGGGAGTGGGTACTTATACAATAAGCTATACCAATAATATAATCTTCACTTTAATAAAGTAAGCCCTTGAGGAAGCTGTAGGCATTTCCTGCTAAGAGGGGCCATGAATAGTGTGAGGAAGCCTTACACCAAGTCAAAATACATTGGTTATTTCCCACACTGAGCTGTTCATCAAAGAGATCCACAAGGTCCCCAAAACATGATAGGCTTATGTCAAGGCTCTTGAATACCTGTCCCAGACCAAATGTAAGAACCTATTGCTGAAAATGACACAGAATGTCATCACAACACTGAGAGATCCTGCTAGATCCAGAATGGTAAACAGCTCCCACATGGTAGCATGTGTAGTTCTGGAAGGTGTTACATGAGCTGCCAGGGGAAATTGGCCAATGACATTTGAAGAAACCAGAGGCCACTCATATACAATACTTACTGATTCCAGAAGAATGCTAAACACACTGCTGTATGGAAGAGACCAGCAAATCAAGAACTGCTCATCTGTGCAATACTGGCACTAAGCCTAGGTGGGTAATCAACAGTTTACTGATCTGTTAAGAGATCCTTTCAGTGGCAAGGAACCATTGACTGGAACTGGGATCTATGGTAAAATCTTATGGGCACCAAGAAGTTGGACTCCAAGGGGAAACTCCCACTACCAGTGAGCTACAGAGATGCTACAACCATTAGAATCTTGCCAAATCAACAATGTTTGTCGCATTTAACCTATACTGATCTCACTCTACTATGGAGATTTTGTTTGTATTTTTCAGAAGACAGCAGGAAGCATGGCCAAACCAATTCAACCAACAAGACATGGAATAATGGCTGACATCCAGGTAGGGGATAAACCACCCCTAACCTATCATATAGGGCCCAAACAAAACCTATCCAAAAGTGGTGAGGTAAACAAGAGTTCTGTCTCCACAACAGTCAGAAAACCCATGAAAGGTCAATGGAGAGACACCGAAGATATCCAACACAATCCAAAGCAGAAGTCCAGAGACTCTTAAGATCTCAACAATAAAGCAGACTGAAAATTTACCCACTATGACTCAGGGAAGTGAGTGTAAGAGGGGGTGTAAATATTGTAAGATCTATGGTTGGGGAGAATATCCAGAGATATTGCCCCCCTCACAAACAACACACAGAGAAAAAAAACTGGCTACCTCTTGTATAATTCAGAGCCCCCTACCCTATTAACTGATCCAGTATGCCCAAAGATGAGGGCCCCCAGAGGGTTGGGACAGGGAGGAGGGAAATAGAGGTACCATCACAAGATTTGCTCATAGAATGTATCTAATTATTGACAATAAATAGGTTAAAAATAATGATGGAAGGGCTTGGGGTGGTGGTAGGGGGATGAGATGTACACAAAACTGAAACCAAAATTAATTGGTACCATAGAATCTTTTGTTTTGGGCAGTAAGCTAAACAACATAACCCTGCAAAGGAATATGGGGATATCATCTGGTAAGAAGGGCAGTAAATAGTGTGGCATGGTTCTTAACCATAATAAAATGGGCAATGGCTTATAACTTCCAGCACAAAAATAGGTTACACCCACATAGAGCTGCTGATCAAAGACCTATGAGTTCCTCAAAGCAATACAGTCTTCTGTCAAAGCACTTGATTACCTGCCAGAGGTAAAAGATAAGACCTTATTGCTGAAAACACCATAGGCTGCCAAATCACAACATCGAGTTACAAGACTAGAATCTGGAAGGAAGCCAGTTCTCAGATGGTTAGCCCATATAGTGCTGGAAAGGACTACATGAGCTACCTTCAAGGGCCCTCTGATTGGCTAAGATATCCACTCAGTGACTAGAAATCCATTGCTGGAACTGAGATCCAAGCCAAATTCCTATGGAGACCAAGAATCTGGACTCTAAGGGGAAGCCTACACTAACCATGGGCCTAAAAAGAAGCTACATGCATTTTAACCTTGGTAAATTGATAATGCTTATCCCATTTGACCTATGCTGATCTCATTCTCAGCTGGAGAATATGTTTTCATTTTCAGAAGGCAGTGAGAACCATGGACAACTTAATTCTACAAACAAGACCAGAAATGATAGCTCACTCTCTGGCAAGAGAAGAACCACCCCTAACACATCAGATAGGGCCCAGGTGAACCACAGAGGAAGTGGTGACATGAGCAATAGTGCTGCTTCCACTGTGAGCCTGACAGCCTGAGCCAGGGTGATGGAGACAGATACTGAGGATACTCAAAAATTCCAAAGCAGAAATGTAGAAGCTGCGAGAGCTCAACACTAAAGTAAACTTATAACTCACCCACCATGACTCAAGGAACTTTGCAGAAGAGGGGATGGGAAGATTGTAAGAACCATGGTGGAGGAATATCCAGAAGCATTTCCCCACGCCCCCTCCCACACACAATGGCTGCTGCTGGCACAACACATAGCCTTCAAGCCCATGGAGTATACCAGGAATCTCACTAAGGAGGGTCCTTAGTGGAATGGGGACAGGGAGAAGGGAAACAATATATGACTTGTTCATACAAAGTTTCTACTTATAAAAACATAATTTCAAACAAAAATATATAAAGAGGTTTGTTCAAATGAAGATCAAAATAAGTTTAATAGATTAATCATGTATTTCTCAAGTCTCTATTTTTAATTTTTATTTATTCATTTGCAGAGAGATACAGAGAGAGAAAGAGACAGAGAGAACACCAGGGACTCTAACTACTGCAAACAAATCCCAGATGCATGCACCACATTTTGCATGTGGCTTTACATGGATACTGGGGAATTGAACTTTGGTTGTTAGGTTTTGTAAGCAAGTGCCTTAGCTGCTGAACCATCTCTTCAGCCCAATCAAGTCTCTTTTAATCCATGTATTTTCTGACCATCTACTAATTTTACCTTTTTTATAAAAGAAATTATTTCCTTTAATTATGTAGATAATAGTAATATTGGCATTGACATTATGGAACTAATAGTAGTGTAAATGAAATTATTAATCCTGTTAATGTAGGGACCAAGGTTTTCAGTGAAAGAGGAGGGTACAAATAAAAAATATAAGACATTAAGTAAAAATTCTGTAAAACCAAATTTCATTTGTATGTTCTCACTAGGTATTTCCCTTAAATGTTGTTAAACCATATAAAACTGCTGATATTCTATTTTAAATTTATTCCTATAAATTTATAGGAAAAACAATTCCATATAGTTCAAACCACATTATTCATGTTATTTTGACTTCTGTTCAAAAGAGTAAAAAACAATGTCTGGACTAATAGCAAAGTATGTTTCTACTACCATGTATGGTCTCTAAATATGCCCCATTACAAGGGAATAGGGGTACTTTAGATAATTGGCTAATTCTAGAGCAGAAGCAATAATTATGCAATATAAGTGTATAACGCAAGACCACAAACCATATATATTGACAAAGGGCATTGAGGTTGGGTCAAAAGAACTTAGGAGTCAATTTGATGATTTTGATGGTTTTTGCACACAAATTAAGTCAAGAGCACTTCTTCACAATCGCAGATTATTAAAGGTTGGGCAATTTAATTGGAATCATCCAATCAATAACAGCTTCTGTTGCTGAGTTTCTCTTTCGCATTGTCCAGTAGCTCTACCTTCACCAGAGGATTTTTTTTTTAAATATATATTTATTGTCCATAATGAGTTACATTATTTAGTGGGCAAACCATGCGTTGTTATCCCGAATTCCCCAATTCCCCCCCTCCCCATCCCTGATCAGTTGTATATCCTCCTCCGTGGGCTGTCTGTATTAGTCCTTGTGGCAAGGGATCCTGTATATCTTAGTACTCATCCCGGTCTTCCTGG
>PVHP010019406.1:0-31861 GCA_004024765.1 Zapus hudsonius
GCCAGTAGGCTTTGCAGGCCAGTGACTTGTACCACTGAGCCTTCTCCGCAGCCCCTAGAGTCAATGTTTCATATAACCTAAAAAGCATAATATTCTCTTTAATTTGTTTAATCAAACATCTGTATTAAATGGAAATAGTATTAATATGCAGAATGACAGAGAAATCCATGGTGGGTGTGAAGGATAAAATCAATTTATGCTCAAGTCCATCATGTTCGTTGTTAAATCTTAGGTGGCCACTGCCAAAGGAGGTAGATTTCCTAAAATTTTCCAGGAAATACTCTCTTTTAACCAATGAAAATGATGTGCTTCATTCCCTCTCTCCGTATTTCATTACTGATCATTAGATAACAGAATCTGGGCTATATGACTGGAATTTATGATTTATTAGTTATGTGAACTTAAACAATTCCTCTAAGGAAAATGGGAACCATAATGCCTAGCACACAGCAGTATTCTTGAGAGAATTAAGCATGTATAAAGCACCTGACAAAGTCCCTGAGGATTTCACAAAAGAAATGTCACCTCTCTTT
Source organism: Zapus hudsonius (assembly GCA_004024765.1). NCBI lineage: Eukaryota > Metazoa > Chordata > Mammalia > Rodentia > Dipodidae > Zapus > Zapus hudsonius. Next base: position 534 of record PVHP010019406.1, read on the forward strand.
CCTCATCACTAACCCTTCAGCTTCAGGGCAGGTAGAAAGTTTGCCAAGTTTAATAAAAGTAGGAAAATGTTACCCCTCCTTTTCCTTTTCCTGCCCATAAGAGAAGGGATTTTTTAAATATGAAAGTAAATCTTATTTACATGAAAAATATAGTAGCCCCAGCAAGAAAGGGATAATACGTTATCTCTATGTCTCTACATTTTTATTATCTTATGTAATCAAAACAATAAAAAAGAGAAGGAAATACATGAGTCATTTCCATTATAAAAATGCCTTATAAGACCTGCAATGTCAAACAGAACGTCTTCTCTGTTTATTTATTTATCTATTTATTTGGTTTTTCGAGGTAGGGTCTCACTCTAGCCCAGGCTGACCTGGAATTCACTATGTAGTCTCAGGTTGCCCTCAAACTCATGGCGATCCTCATACCTCTGCCTCCTGAGTGCTGGTATTAAAGGTATGTGCCACCATGCCCAGCCAGAATGTCTTATTTTATTGATCTCATTTTTGTAATTGATGGTAGTAACTAATTCATGTACATTCTTCTGAAAACATTATCTTGTCTGCTTTGGCAGAGAAGAATTCATCAGCTTATGACAAATAGGACTTGATTTCTTATTACTGATATTAACATATTTAAGAGTGAAAAACAAGATTATGGAGTTGCTATAGGAAGAGATACCAGAAATATATCTAGTACATGAAGCCAATGTTTTATCATTCTTATATCTTAATGAGTTAGTCTCAGGACAAATATCTAAGTGCATTTCTAGCCAATTTATATTCTATAGAGTAAAATCTTTTTTTTATTTTGTAATCATGGACCCCCTAAAATTCAACAAAAAGTTCAGAAAAATTCTGATATATATATATATATATATATATATATATATATATATATATATATATATATCCTTGTCTTTTCTGTGTCCTTATTTCTTTTCCTTGAGTTGCAAAAATGAGACTGGGATCCTGCGATCTGCTCACATAACCTGAAAGTTTCCCTTCAGGAGATAGAACTCCTAAAACAAGAATGTTATTGGGCTTTCCATCTTCAGTGTGCAGGCGTGTCTTCCAACTGTTGGACCACTCGTCTTATTCCTCAACCATATTTAGAATACCTTCCTAGTGCCAGGCTTCAAAGTAGACCTTCAAACCTCAGACATGAAGAAGATGTGGTGGAGTCTCTAAACAGGATGTCTCCACTTTATCCTATGGGTAATAAAGAATTGAACTAATTCATTATAAAATTCAAAAACATGGATTCATTTCCATGGAGCAGGTCTCAGATCTAATCAGAAAACAGTTGGTTACCCCTGTACAAGTCATACCACTATTGTACCAGTGGATTCCTCTGATCTGGCCAGTCACTTGTGTGCCTGGTACTAAAAATCTTTTCAAAACCTATAAGAATGTGGAGAGGAAGCCAAAAACCTATGGCTATAAAGGTTATAGACCTTGGTGGGGAAGCCTCTACTGTTGACTAACTAAATGGATATGCTATGCTCATCAAATTTCCTTCTAAATATTTATGTCATTTTTATCCCCAGAGATTACTGCTGGCAGCATATTTGGTCAGAAAAGCTGTTTTTTGCAGATGCTGGTGACATCTGAGGAGACTCAGCTCACCAAAGTTTGAGAATATGTGCAAGTTGAGAGTACAGCACTTAATTAAGACACCCGTAACATACCCTTCAAGGCTTAGAACATTTCAGAAGAACAGCCATAAAGAGCCAGAGGATAGGGAGGGTTACATTGGGATGCCATCTTCCATAGTCAAAGTGAATTCCATGTTATGACCACTGGATATGTGTCACTACCACCGTGATAGCGGCACAAAATTGAGCTCTTCAACATTCCAAAATTGATGATGAATGAGAGAAAAAAAAGTCATCAGCATAGAAGAGGGCCTATTTGGGAAAAAAATAAAAGGAATTCAGTTTAGGGGGATAGTTTATAAGCTGAGAAGGTCAAAAGAATATTTTGGGAGGGATCTCTGTCAAATTACATTATCTTCATTTATAAAAATTGTGAATAAAAAGTAAAAAAAGAAATTTCAAAGCAATTTTAGATAAATTCAAAATACTCTACATTCTACATTGGAAATGGGTGAAAGTGGCATGAAAGTAGTTGTGGAAGTTGTAGACTAGTGAATAGGAAATGAGAAATAGCTCTGTCCAAAGAATGTAGGTAGACTTGAGGACACAGGGCTGAGCTGATTTGAGATCAATTTAAGTGTTGAATCAACAGAAGTTGGATGATTCCGTGAATGAAATAGATATTTTTATGAGTTTATAAAAACAAGCTTGTATTCCCAAGAGTGAAGAAATAGATGTAAGACTAATAGAGAAATTAATTAGCAGTCACACAGAAATAAACTGAGGCTTCTATTTCAATGGGTACTGTGTAGAGGTTTTCATATAAAAGTTCTATTTTCTAGGATCTACAAAGAGCTTGCTACACTGGGCATAGTGGTGCAGGCCTTTAATCCCAATGCTCAGAAGCCAGGCTAGGAGGATCGCTGTGACTTCAAGGCCATCTTGAGACTACATAGTCAGCCTGAGCTAGAGTGATAGAGTGAGACACTCCCTTGAAAAACCAACCAAACAAAAACAGCTTGTTAAATTCATTGATCTTTTGACCATCCTCTGTGGGAATTGAGATAATAATATAATGGGGACAAATTATTGCATGACAGCCAAAAAATGGAGAGATTAGTGTGTTTGGAAACGTTAATATTGAAGTATGGATGGGGAGAGAAGGAATCCAAATGATGGAATCCAGAGTATGAAGGACTAAGTAAATATTGAAGTAGGGGAGAGTAGGGGCTTGTTAAGGGCAAATGTCACATTAGATGAAATTAAATAGTTACTTGCATTGTTCCATATATTATTACATCTATATGATGGTGCTGTTCTACTAAAATGTAAAATTCAGAGAAAATAATCTTAAATACATTTAAAAAATAAAGTTACAAGCCAGCTGTGGTAGAGCAAGCTTATAATCCCAGCCTATAGAGGTTGAAGCAGAAGCATTACTGTAACTCAAATTTAACCTAACATCAAGTCATCCAGGCAATACATTAAGACCCTGTCTTTAATAATAATAAATAATTATAAAATGTACATAAATTTTCAGTTAAATATCCCACTTTGTCCATATCAGAATGTGGTTCCTATATATTAACTCTTTGTCTCCTTCCAAAATTGTTATGTGGTATCCTATCCACATTGTGAAGTTGATAAAATATGTTGCTGCTGGTAAGTGATTAATGTACCAAGTCAACCTGTTATGTGTGGGATCAGTGACTTTATAAAAGATACTTACAAGAGCTACCTAGTCCCTTCTCTTGTGAGAATATCAGCAGATAATGCTCATCTATGAACCAGAAAACAGATTTAACAGACTCTAGATCTGCTGGGCATTTGAACTTGCTCTCTAAGCCTCCACAATTGTTGGAAACACATGCCTCTTGTTTCCAAACCAAACAATTGACATTATTTTGTGACTGCCCCCCAAAGAGACTGGAAATGATAAGCATCAGAATATCCCTGATGGAATATAATCTGAGTTGTAGACTCTGTCTCTGGTCATGTATGATGTGCTTCATGTAAACTTGGTGTTTTCTAGTATGGAACCTGTTGTGGATTGATTTGATCAATAGTTATAATTAATGGCTTCCTTTTTTGTTCTGCAACTTTTTAATTGTTACAAAATGGTTCTCAGTGGAATAGGGACATCCAGGCAGATAATAGGGGCACCAACACAAGACCTGTGCACACAGACTTTCTACTTATTAATAATAAAATAATAAATAAAAATACAAAAAGTACACTTTGGCCAAAGTCTTTGTGATCATGTTCCATCTTTGAACTGGGGCTTCAAAAGGATTCACATACTTCCAATCTCTCTATCCAACTGCTTCCTATAATATTATGTGAAGCTTGGGATAACCTGTTGGGGGATATGAGACCACATGGTGAACAAATTAAAAAAAAAAAAACGGATGCCAAGGTCATTGTGGTAGTTTGAATAATGTCCTGTGATAGACTCAAAGGTTTATTTTATAATTTTAAATTGTCTCCAGCCAGTTCTGGCTGAAGGAGGTGTGTCACCTTGGCCAAATTCTAGGGTTCAGCCCTAAGGTGTTTCTGGGGTGGATTGGAAATTCTAGCTATACATATGCAAAAAGCAGTCTGAGCTCATGCCTGGAGTTCCTCTTGTTTGCAAGTTTCGAGTGTGCTTGCTTTAGGTGCTGGTGGTGAGCTTCTGTCTCTGCTTGGATCTGTGAAAGGGGGCTAGCCTTTTTCCTTAATTTCGCCTGGATTTGTTAGATTCAATAAATACTTTCCTCCCCAAAATTGTGCCTGTTTTGGAGATTCATCCCAGCAACGTGTGGCTGACTATGACAGTCGTCAATCAAGGCCTTTGCTTGATATGCAAGCTGCCTACAGAATGTGTATAGGCTTAACCAACACCACTCAGCTAAGCCAGAAAATTGTGAAAAACTGGAAATGTAGTGTCTGTCATGTGCTCACTATTGCGTATTGATTTCCTGTGCTACTGGAGTTTTTAAGGAAGCCCACATCTCACGACAGCACTTAATATTGAATTGCATATTACATGAAGTCCATGGGTCCATGACAGCATGAACCTTTGACATTGATTTTAGGAATACCATCTGTGAGTACAAACATGGTCATGGAACCTCCTCTTTGTACCACTAAGGAGGGAAGGCCAGTTTTCCTCGCTGTTCACATAAGGGTCAGGGGAAGATGAATGAGAGTGCCATTCTAATAATTATACAATAAAATAGAAATCTCACAACCACCATCTTGCAATGTAAATACAAAAATAATTCAATTGAGTTAAATTTCAAAAGCAGAGAAAGACCAGGTACATATAATCCACCAAGCTTTTATTCACCAGAGATATAGGTTTGAGAAGTAATATTTGAATTGGATATGCCGTGAAGAATTTGCAGGAAAAGAATCCCAACTTCATAACTGTAGATATTGAGAGAAATAAAAGACTAAAAAATATACAAGCAACTCTGTAATAACAAAGCTTCCCAGAAAGGGGAATTGTCTTGCTAGAAAAAGGCCCTTATTTCTCATTCTTTCATATCAGCTTATTCACTCTTCCAGCTAAATCAGAATCTTCTTTCTAACCTATTACCGAAGAGGGAGAGAAAACCAGGCTCAGATATCAAGTATATTCCTTTTCCTCTCTGATTTCCAAAGTTTCCTCTTACTTTTTCAATACAGCTTTGACCATCTTTTATACATTTATAAAATTTATATTCCACAAGGTTTTAGTTTATTGCCTTATTTCAGACAGAGATCTGTGAGATTTAGTATAAAACTGTGTGAGAGGGGTAAGAAGAAATTGAGTAAGAAAAAAGACAACTAATAAGTTCATGATCTACTTCTCTGTCATTGTCTAATATGCTCCTGGGAACAACGACAGGACAAGGACAGCAGTCAGCTTGTCAACATGCTAGACATTGACATCATAAACCCATTAACATTAGTCGTTCAAAAGCAGGCCCTTCTCTATAAAATGCTGTGAGCAGGAATTCTGTAATCATAAAGAATAGCTTCCTAGACCAGATGATGTAAGCTACACACTACCTGGGTACAAGGATGGATGGTGATAGCCCACACCATTAGATCTTCTCTGATGAGGCTGACTTATCTGTACTGTAATGTTACTCTAATGTTCTGTAACTGTAATGTCCACCCCAAATCAAAACAAAAATCTGAATTAAAAGGAAAATGCAAAAACAATAATACTAGGGATCTGAATTCATTGTCTCAGAACTCTATGCTCATTTGACATTTGCAATTAATTATAACCTAAAAAAAATCAAGCTGGTGCTGGATAAGACCTACTATTCATCTGAGTCTAGTTTGACAAATCAGATTTATTGAGCAGGGACAACAAAAGGTTCACCTTCTACTCTGCTTCACAGATAGACATGTGTCCACTGCCAATACCTTCCATAATTGAAGATATTCTCTTGATTCCTACTCTTCCCTTCCTCTCACCTAATGCTATTACTTAAAATCATCGTGTACACAGACTTTTTGTATATTCTAGTAAACTTGTCCATATAGCAAACTGAGTCACTGGACACATCCACAAATTTATGATTTGCTTTGTTTCAGATCATGTCTGACAGGGGGAGGAGTATATGTGCAGTCTCATAAGCACACATCAAGAGTAGCTTCCACGATGTCCCAAATTATATTTCGTGTGAATATATGAATATGGTATAGTGAAAAAAAGTTTAGGAGACAACTTTCATTACAAAGAAGTGGAACATATATATTCCATCCATCCTGAGAGGAAGGACTAGCTATGCCACTTGTCACATGGGGCAAGAGCACGTGCAAACGCATCAGCGTTCATCGGGAGTCTGAAGGTCAGATGAAAACTCTGCAAGAGGCTCATGCAGCTCCCACAGGACAGTGGTCTGATAAGGGCAGCAGCTTAAGAGAAACTGCCATTACTTTCTTGGTGTCTGCTGTTTTCATTGTGTGAAAAGTGAGCATTATTTATTAATACCAGCCTGATAAAGGGCTGGTTGTAGATATAAGCTTTGGATCTGTTGGTTAGCATTAATGATGGCTATATATTGACAGAAGCAGTGTTCCTGAGCTGAAATTGCAATTCTCCCTGTTCTACTAGTTTATGAGGCAATGGGCCTGTCAGTCTTCAGAGCCTCAGTTTCCTAATCTTCAAAGTAGATATAATAACGTCTACCATGTCGGCTTCATGAGACATTTTGAAGAAAAGGCAACATAATTTGTAGAAAACCTCATAGAATACATTATACTACAGTGAGAAGATAACAGTTTTTGTTATTTAGTTATTAATAAGTTATTAATCTATTGCCTTTAGATTATAGGATCTCTTACTGCTTTAATTCTGGGCATGATTAATTGAAATTCTCAGCACTGTATTCTATGGAAATCAAAGGTAATCTCTAAAAAATGTTTTATTCTCTGAGGATGTGTAACCTTCCTGACCCTTCCTCTGTTTCTTTCTGTAGATCACCAACTTTGGACCATTTTTATTTGTTCACAAAACATCATAGTGAATTAAGTCATCCAATGTGTTCATGAGCGTAATAGGCTTTAGTGACTTTCTGGATGGGGCTGCTGAATAGGCAAACTTCATGTGACAGAATGAACGTATTATATTTTCAACTCAGCACACACATCCCTCTTCTTTGGTTCCTCTGGAGTTCTGAGACCACACAACTGAGGAAACCCCACTGGTCAGTTCACTGTGTCTTTTTAGATCTCAAATCTTTCTGGATTCTCTTTGTCTTCCTTTTATTTTCTGATAGTCTATACAATTTTAGAAGTAGAACAAATTTAGTTCTTGGTCACTTGGATATTTGTCAATATTTTACACGATATGTATCCATGTGTTTTCTAACCACTGTACTCCTTCTTGCAAACAATTACTACAATGTCTGTTGAAAAATTACTCACAGAATATTCAGTAGAATAATTTTTGTGTATTCCTCACAATACTATCCTTAAATAAAATAAATATTTTTATCCTCAGTGGTCTTTTAAGGATATTGAGCAACAAAAAGCCTATGTCATTTTCCATGCTTTAAACAACATGAACAAAACCTCTCAGAAAATATTAATGCCCAGAAATCTTGTTTAGGATCTAATTTTGATAATGACACTAAAGATTTATAAATAAGTTGTTAACATTTTGAGGACTATTAGAATGAAAATAAGCATCTCTTTACTAATGATAAATAAAATAAAAGAGTATTATTCGAGCAGCATATACCAGCACTGATGGAGCTCAGAAATGTAAAAGATTTATTGTATAACTAAAGTATTTATTAATGCCTCTTTAGCCCCAGGAATTTATTTTTGGCCATTTGCTTTTGGGAAAGAATCTAAATATGGGATTTATTACTCTGCTCTATGTTAATTAGCCACAGGAGAGTTCTTCATCAATCCTATGTAGTCCTTGCATCTAAGAAAAAGGTCATCCAGTTAATTGGTTTATAGGAATTTTAAGGACTTTATTTTCTTAAATGTCATTAATAATTGAAGGTAATGATAGAAACAACTTTCTCTTCTGTTTTATTTAGAGGGAACTCAATGGTCCTCATCCATAGTGAACATACAGAGCCTGAAAATTATGGATTGTGTGTGTGTTAAAGATGCTGAACAGCTAACATACACGTTATGTTGTGCATCTGCAAGCGCTTTGCATGAAATTTTAAATAGCAAACTAAACAAAGCTATAAGGTCGTTGATTGCACGTTTGCATTGAGAGTCAGTCCCTTGCACAACTTCTTTTTTCCTGTATTTTTGTGTAATTGATGTAAGCTTTATGCTCAGCTCAAACAAGCCTAGGACATTCTGAGTCCATGCAGGCCTGAGTCAGTGATTAACTCAAGGACAGTAGCCCTCTCTTTCCCATCATTATGAATGAAAAGTTGAATCAAAGCATTTTAAAACATAAAGTCTCTGTACCTTTGATTTATTCTTTAACTTATTTATTGCCAAAAATTAGATATATTGAATGAGCAAGTTTGGGATAGTACCCCATTTTCCTCTTCCCTGTTGCCAACCCACTGGGAGAGGTGTTAGGAATTATACAAGAAGTAGCCAGTTTTTTCTGTTTGTTGTTGTTGAGAGGGGCGATGTCTCTGGATATTCTCCCCCACCATGGCTCTTACACTCTTTTAGCTTCCTCTTCTGCAAAGTTCTCTGAGTAAAATTCTCTGAGTCATGGTGGGTGAGTTTTAAGTCTATTTAGTATTGAGATCTTAAGAGTCTCTGGATTTCTGCTTTGGACTATGTCGGATATGTCTCCTTTACCCTTTCTTAGGTTTTCTGTCTAGCTGCTCATCTCGCCACTTCCTCAAAGTTTTCATTTGGACCCTATATTATAGGTTAGGGTTGCCTGGGTGTCAACCATCATCCTATGTCCTGTTGGTTGAATTGGGTTGTCCACGGTTCTCACTGCCTCAGAGAAATACAAACAGAATCTCCCTCAGAGACTGAGATCAATATAGGTTAAATGAGACAAACATTATTAATTTGATGAGATTCTAATGGGTGTAGCCTCTCTGTAAATCTCTGGTTAATGGGAGTTTCCCCTTTGAGTCCATGTTCTTGGTCTCCATAAGATTTTGTTATGGATCCCAGTTCCAGTTAAGGGTTCCTTATCACTGAGCAGATCTCTTAGCCAGTCAGCAAGCTGCTGATTACCCTCCTAGGATTAGCACCACAATTGCACAGATGAGCACTTCTTGGCTTGCTGGTGTCTGCCTTATAGAAGTGTCCTCAGCATTCTCAGTCCATTGGTGGTGGTGTATAAGTGGTCTCTGCTTTCTACAAATATTGTTGGCCAATTTCCCCTGGTAGCTCCTGTAACTCCTTCCAGCACAACACATCTGGGAGCTGGTTACTTTTCCGATTCTAGCAGGTTCTCTGGGTGTTGTCTGACTGCAGACTTGTTTTAATAAAAAAAGAAAAGAAAAAGGAGCTGGAACCGGTCGGCTGGAGTTTTCCCAGGGCCTCTTCTGTTCCCCAGCTGGGAAGAGGCTCCAATTCTGGGAGGCGGGGCCCAGCTGCTGTCCTGGGCCAGGTGTGCTGCTGGCCTGCTAACACCTGGTCTCCAGCCTGCTCCATATCAGTGGCACAAAGGTGACTGCGGTGACCACAGCTGTGGCAGGTCGGGTTCAGCGGCGTCGGGGGACCCAAAACTGGGCACCCATGGAGGCATGTCCGTGGGCCTGAGAGCACACGGAATTGTCACAGCACTGTGTGTTCAGCTCTGGAAGCATGGCTTCCTAGGGGAATCACGGTTCCCCACGTGTTATAGCGCAATCCCGGGAAAAGTCTGGGGGGAAAAAAGCATCCATGGCAAGAAGTCTCAATCACCAAAACCATCCAAACTTTATTGTAACAGTATTGTGGATTTAAATAGAAATTGAGGAGGGGGGAGGGAAAGAAATGGGCAATGAGGATTGGCAGAAATCTGCAACCTATGAATTTCTGTTTTGCATGTGGATGTGAGTTTGGGCACCTATTAGATGGTGGTGGTAGCAAAACTGCCACCTTCTAGGCACAGCTGGGGAGCGAACCTGGGTCTATGTGGCCTGCTTTTGGGGAGTTGGGAGTCTCAGAGTTGAGGGCGGAGATAGGGAAATGCCTACTGGGGTTAGCCACCTGAGTTTCTGACCTCATTCAACACCCTCTTAACCCTTTGTCCTCCGTGCCATCCTTAAGCAATACCAACACAGACTGTGGTATCTCAGCAATAGTGTCTTACCTTTTTACCTGGGGTGGGTATTCAAGAGCTTTGATATAAGCTTCTACAGTTTTGGGGACTGTGTGTGTATCTTTAATCAACAGCTCATTGTGGGAAGTAACCAATTACTGGGACAGGGAGTTAGTTATAGGCCAGAGAAACTTGTCTTGGAATCCTCTTCAGGGCCCTTCTTACCAGAGGATGCCCACAGCTTCCTTGAGAGTTTACTGAATGGAAGCAAAGATTTTATGTTATCCATTCATTGTTGGTTTACATTAGTATATATCTTGCCCCTGCTCTTCTATTCCCCACACCTCATACAATTCCTTCCATCCCCTTTGTCAGTCTCTCAATTCACCTATCAGATTTGCTTACTATTCAAGCTTAACCTCCTTAGAAACCATAGATGAGGGCAGGGGGCCAGGCCCCAGGTTCCACCTGTGCATGGAACAGGGCCCCAGTCACAGGGTGGGGGTTAGGGAGTGGGGTTGGGGGTTGGGGGCTGGGGGTGGGAGGGTGGGGGTGGTGGTGCTCCCTGGAGTTCAGTGGGCCCATGGTGGAGGTGGGGGCAGGGGGGGCTTAGAGCTCAGCTGGTTCAGACTGCAAGAGTGGGTCCTGCCATCTGGGCTTTAGTACTCATGGCTTCAAGCAAGTCCTGATCCTCGGTGGCGGCTTTCTGTCAGAAGGATCACTTGCTGGGAAGTGTCTGGAGTTCAGAGCAAGGTCTTAGCTTGTGTCCAGAGCCTGGATACCAGCTGGAAACCATAACCCTTGTTCCCTAGGGACACGGAGTGGCTACTAGTCTTTCTCTGGGGCTTTATCTGGGATGTACACGTTGATGCTTCTATGTAGACATGCTTAGATGAACCCCTCCTTAACCATTTCCTACAGTTCTTTTCCTGTATCTTTAATGAAGTTCTTTACACTGAGGAAAACAATTTTTTCCCATTGTCAATGACTGACTGAGCAGTTGAGAAATAAACCACTCTAGATAATGAAACTTTACATAGAACTAACAAGTGTCCAATTGCCAAGTCACATTTTTAACACTATTTTTCTTTCCTAGGATGTAGTGGCACCATATAATTTTCACATAAAGCAGTGCCTGTTTTAGGTAATAAATACCACTGTGTGGATTTTTAAATTTATCTTCAGGACAACCAAATAAAGCTGTTTTAACAATTCAATGCTGCTGTTTCAACAAGCATGAGTTTTGAAATATAGCATGAATAAAGAGACATTTCTGATCTCTGGGTGCCAGTAATTTGGACATATCCTTATTTCAATGGGGATTTTTACTTAATTTACTTACCATTGTTTTTCTACAACCGAAATAATGCAATGCACTGAAATTATTGGAAATTGAACATGGTATTTATTTCCTTCTCTTTCCCTCTCTCTGTTTCTATTAATTCTTGCTCTTCTAACTCATCATTAACAAACTAAGTCTAAATATTTGGCAATAATGTCATTTAGTAATTTATTAAATCATACCAGGTATAGTTTAGTCTTAATTCATATGTACACCTTAATCTTAATTTATAAAATTAGGATTTATATCTATGTACTTGCCCTCTGTCAAGAAAGATTAATTACCCAGTATGAACTAGGCATTGAGCTAGGCACTAAGCAAGAAAAATGAAAACATGATTCCTAAATTCACAGAGTTTAGAATTTGGGTGAGAAGTCAGTAATTTACAAGTGGTCTATAGTTAAAGTTGATGGAAGCTAAAATTAAAAAAAAATGTTAATTCAATATAATAAACACATGTGGCAAAATATGGGGCCTCCCAAAATGTAACACTCAAATTCCAAACATCAACTCTACTTCCGAACAAACTATTTTCCTATGAGTATCGTTGCTGTCATCACCAAAAATATCATGAAATATTGACTCAGTTCTCAAAACAGCCTCTCATCTCATCTCTGTGGCTCAACCTTAGCTTCAGAACCTTCTTTATGCAACAAGTGATCATAAAAATTAAGGCACCTTTAGTCTGCCGTGTAAGAAGCCTGGAAGTCACCACTCCATCTTAACAAGTGAGAATTTGAACAACTTGAAATTTAAACTATCTTTCATATGAGCCATAAAAGAAGTAGAGTCCTAAGGAAAAAAAAAAAAAAACCTGTCCTTAAAATAAGAGAGACTGACCAGTGGGTGCAGAACATTGACCTAAGCCAAAACCTCAATTAGATATAGTGTTGAGGTACAAAAACATAAATGGAAGTTTATGTGTTTCTGGAAGACCAGAGTCTACAAGTTTGAGAATCAAAAACTCCAGAGGACCTAATCATGAGAAGGGGGTGGATGTTTACAATTGGTGAGCTTTACTTCCAGGATTCAGTCGAGTAGATATTTGAGAAAAAAAAATTCCCTATTCTTCCAGCATTGGAAAAGGAAAGAAATTGTTTTGAAATACATCAGAAAAATCCTTAACAAAGTATGATGCACAGAGCAACTATTTAACTAGCTGCCAACTGTTTGGAGTTCTATCAGAGCCCAATTAGCTTAGAGGAAGGGAAATACTCAATTCTGACACACGTTAGCTGGCATGTCCCAACTGAAAAATGGGGAGAGGCTAGTGAAACAAAACAAAACAAAAGGAGCAAGAAGCATTTGAATTATGCATGGCCCATCATACCAGCAGAGTAAAGAATAAAGAATACCATGTTCATTGAAAAATAAGCAGAAAATTATTTGGGGAAATCCAAAACCTATTAATACTAGAAAGAATTTCAGTAAAGTAAGAATAGAGGGAGCCACCTTAATTTGATCAGAAGCATCTAAAAATGAACTTACAGGTAGCATCACAAAGAAAAAGAATACTTCCCCACTAATATCAGGCAATGGGGTTCCTCTTCCAGTTGCTTTTCAACATTATACAGAAAATCCTAGATGATGCACTACTATGTGGTAAGAAAATAAAAAGGTATGTTAAGTGGTAACAAGGTAATAAAATGAACATGATCATCAGTAATATTACATCTATGTAGAAAAATTTTAAAATTCAACAACCAATCACCTTTGGAAACAATACTATTTTATTCTGCTCCACAGTGCTGGGATGGACATCCAAACTAGACATACTTTATCAGAGGAAAGGTGTATTTCAGCTTATAAATCCAAGAGGAAGTTCCACCAATGGCAGAAGAATCTGCCTTCCAGTCATAAATCCAAGCAGACAAATACCATCAAACAGCCAGCACCACAAACAAGCACAGCCAGCAGCAAAATAAGCAGGGACCCAGGCAGAGCTCAGATCTCTCTGCATACCTGTGACCTGGAAACCAGATAATCCCCCCCAAAACACCTTAGGGCTGGACCCAAGGATCCTCTCCCCAGTCTCCTACATGTCTCATAGGCAAGTGTCTAGAAATCCAAGTTTTACTAAGTCACATGAGCCTATATTGGGGCACATACATCCAAAATACCACAAATACTAATTACAAATGAATAATGTATAAATCCCAATAATCTGATACGCCTAAAATTAAAAAAAGTGAAATGTCAAATAAAATATCATTACACTAACACCATTAAATTAATGACCTAGATAAAATTATATCAAAACATATATAAAACCTATACAAGGAAAATGACAAAACTCTGTTGGAAGAGATAAAAGAATAACAAAAATAAGAAATATTTTCAAACTCATGATAGACTCATCTTTATATGAGGCATCAATTCCTATTAATTTCATCAATAGATTGAATTTAATCACTTCACAAAAACTAAATAAAATAAATTATAGACATAAATGTAAAAGGCAAAATGTAAAAATCTCCAAAGATAACAAACGTGAAAGTCTATACTATCTAAAGTTTGCCAATAACTGGATACAAAGTCATGCTCCATTAAAGAAATAATTTAAGTGTTAAGCACTAAAATTAAAATTCTTTGATCAAAAATAATGCACAATGAATAAAATTACATTATATGCTATCAACTAGGAGAAAACATTTCCAAAATATATTCCTAACACAACATGCATGGACAATAATTCAAAATTAAAAATGAAACTAACAACCCAACTTAAATATATGTGCAAATATCTGACAAACAAAAATCCTGACCCAAGACAACACAACGGTGTAAATGAGCCAAAAAAAGTTTTAATTCCAGCGCTCAGGAGGTTGAGTTCAGATGATCACTGTGATTTTGAGGCTAGCCTGAGATACAAAGTGAGTTCCAGGACAGCCTCGTCAAGGGTGAGACCTTGTCTCAAGAGATAGAAATAGAGCTGGATAGATTGTTCAGAGGTTAAGGTGCTTGCCTGCAAAACCTAACTACCAGACTTTGATTCCCCAGTACCCCAGTACCCATGCAGCCAGATACACAAAAGGGGTGCATGTATCTGGAGTTCATTTACAGTGGCTGGGGACCCTGGTGTGCCCATTCTCTTTCTGGCCCCCCCTCTCTCTTTCTCTCTCTTTCTGTCTATCTGCTTTCAAATAAATAAATAAAAATAGTTTTAAAATGAAATAAAATATTAATTTAAAACAGAATAGTTGTTTTGAATATTATGTTATTTTGCAAGTTGAAATTTAAGAAAATGATTTACCACTACACCCTAAAATGGTGAAAGTCAGAATGCTGGCAACAGGGAATGCTGGTGAACATATGGATGTACAGGAATCATCAATCATCATTTATTTATCCTCCACTAGATTACAGTTCAGTAAGCTGTGGTAAATTTAAATGGCAAATCTAACCAAAGTCAAACCATGAAGAGAAATGTGAAAAAGTAATAGGAATATTACCAACTAAGAGAAGTTAGTATTAAATGGATGCATATCATGAGTTTCCAACTATATGACATTCTGGAAAAGGTGATATTTTAGAGACAATATAGACTTTTTTTCACAAGTTAGAAAAAAGAGTGATAGATTAAGTTAGTTGATAGATATGTGATAGATAGAGATAGATGATAGATAGATAGATAGATAGATAGATAGATAGATAGATAGATAGACAGACGGATGATAGAAAGATGGTAGACAGTGTGTTTGTATGTGTATGTGTGTTTACTCTGACAAACTCATTATTTTAGTAATATTTCAGTCACTGTGTTATAACTAACAAGCTGTGAGCATACACTAATGTCAATTGTGTTATGGGACATAGTCACTAGACATTTTAGTGAATAAATACAACTATAAAATATGAAGACAATTGGATTTTATATAACTTATAAGATATATTAATTTTTAATGTAATTTTGAAATAATTACATAATGACTATGGATCACAATTTCTTGATTGTATTTTCAAGTAACATTTTGGCTCATTATCATAATTTACTAATTATTATTATTTTAATAAACTTTTCTAAGAAAGTACAGTTTGAATGTAAAACCATGTCAGCTTGAGTTTGATCAAGTAATAATACTTTGATGAAGGAAACGGGATTCTTGAACAACATTTCTTAACACAGCTCGAGTATCTGTTGTCCTTCTGTTCTTGTGCTGTGAGTTTGATTTTTTTTTCCTTTTTTACGCAAATGTCTGGTTGGGGACCATTTCATCAGGGATACATTTCATCTTTCCAGAACTCATTTTCAACTCCTTGCACTTTGTAGTTGAAAATACGTAGAGAGATCAATAGCAGAAGCTGTAACTTTTACAAGCAAGAGGTTTTTTTATGATTCATCTCTCCCTTTTCTTTTAGAAGAGGCTATTCTA
Source organism: Zapus hudsonius (assembly GCA_004024765.1). Taxonomy (NCBI): domain Eukaryota; kingdom Metazoa; phylum Chordata; class Mammalia; order Rodentia; family Dipodidae; genus Zapus; species Zapus hudsonius. The sequence goes on from PVHP010019406.1 coordinate 16,524, forward strand.
AAAAGGTATTCTGGGACTTCTATTCTCAGTGCAGCGCAATAAAGTAAACTTCAAGAAAGTTACAAAACCACCCCTAGTCATTTCTTTTTCAGGATCAATAACTCAAATGGTACTTCAAGTTTTCAACGACAGAAATGATACTGAGATGCTACAAAGCTAACTCTTCATGACCTGTGTGCTCCATTCAGATAGTTGATGAGATCCACGGCAATTGCACTAGAATGTTTCTGCACAAAGTTACTTAGACATTGACTAGACTGAGGGTCATCGCCATTTTGTCAAGTGGATAGTGGATATATATCTATTTAATTAATCTGTCCACTGCAACGTGCACTGTGACCAGGCAATTAAAGCTTTGGATTGTTCAGAAACAGGCAAGTTAAATGAGTGTCATGCTTCCTAAATCCCAAACTGGAAACAAGGGAAAAGGTGAATTTCAAAGAAATGTTTGAATTGACACTTCCAAAGCTTCTGATATTAAAAGAGAGCTGGACTATTGCATAGGACCTACACAAGTATTTACTAATTTTGAAAAAAAAATAAAGTGATGTCATAGAAAAGAAAACGGCCTTTGACAAACATCACTTATGGCTTCTCCACTTGTGTTTCACAGGACGGGAAAGTGGATACCTTTGGGGTCACACGGGTGAATGCATACATGAGCTGATTTCTTCCCATGAGAATTTCCCTAAAGAACTTCAAAATCTCAGGTTTGCCACAGTCCATGTGCTGCCTATGATGTCGAAAGAACGGTTTCTGCTTTTTATCTTCCTCCCACCACTCGCCCGAATCCTTTCATGATCAAAACCAAAAAGGAATCTTTGAGGGAAAATATTATAATGCAGTTTCCAGATATCCGGTCCTCATTACGATGAGTCCAGGGATCATAGTGGAAAAAATGTCAAGGTTCAGATGAGGTAAAAATGTTTTCTTTTTTCATAATCTTATAAAAAGTGATGATAAGCATTGTAGAGGTACCATCTTTAATTGTTTATGTATATGAGGGTCTTCTGACATGGCTCAGCAATGAAGGAGCCTGCCTGCAAAGCCTAACAACCTGGGTTCGATTCCTCAGTACCCACATAAAGGCAGATGCAGAGTGGTGCATGAATCTGGAGTTCATTTGCAGCGGTTAGAGTTCCTGGTATACCCATTCTCTCCTACTCTCTCTGTATATCTGTCTCTCTCCCCCTCTCTTTCTTTCTCTCTCTCTCTCCTTGCCAATAAATAAATAAACAAAATATTTTTAAAGAGTTTATGTGTAAGAAGTGACTATTTGCTATACTTGAATCCCTCATGAGAGTGTGTGGTTTGAAATCTGTTAATATTTGTGTCACTGGTTAAAGTCATTGTTTTATTTATTACTTATATGGTGGAACATACATATTTTATTCTTCTATATAGTTATTATTTAAATGGAAATAATATTAATCACATAGAAATGTGTTATTAGTTGTATTAATGTCTAAGAAATAACTTGAATAGTACCCAATTTGATGAATCTGGAAGTCATCTTGTGGTATTAAACCATAAACAGTATAAATTTAGAGTACAAGTGTAACTTTGAATAGTGCTATACAACTTCCCAAGTCTCAGACAACTTCTTGAAAGAGGTAACAGAAAACATGAAAGAACAGGGGGACGGAAAGTGAGTTACAGAATTCTGTCTTCTGGATATGATCGTTGCATTCACAAACTCACAGCAAATATGGTTACTTGTCCAAGAGCTTGTCATTACTTGATCAAAGACAAGCAAAAGTTCATGAGACCCCATACCTTCCAGAATAGTGACAATGGATAATTTAAGGATGAGAGAGAGTCAGTGGGGAAGTTAGACCTTTTAGTGGTATTGCTCATTCTGTGGTAAATAACCTCCCGCCCCAAATCACACAAGCATCCCTAATTTGATGCAGTGGGTCAAAGCAAAAACAGTGCAAGTAAGTAGGATGGGAGTCTAAGGAGAGGAAGGACTTCAGTGTAGAGGTAGGGAATGGAAGCATACCTGAGAGCAGTGGGATCAAAATGCATTGTCTACAAACATGAATCACAAAAATGTAAATAAAATATTTCTTATTCTATTAACTAGTATCTGAATGAGAAAGAGCTAAGACCCCCATGGAAGAGCGATGTTCCCTCACTGAAACATAAAGGGATGCCTGCCACTGATAAACACTTGGATGAGGCCTCAGTTTACCTTCTGCAGTGTATTCCTCTAGAAATCAGTTTCTGTTTTTTAAGTATTTTTATTTTATTATTTGCAAGCAGAGGAGAGAGAGAGGAAGAATGGTGCACCTGAGTCTCCTGCATGTACCACTTTGTGCATCTGGCTTCATGTGGATGCCAGGGGTGAAGGAAACTGGGGTCCTAGGCTTTGTAGCCAAGCTCCTTAAAACTACTGGGGCATCTCTCCAGCCTATTTTTTTTTTTGAGGTAAGTCTAGCTCTAGTCCAGGCTGAACTGGAATTTACTATGAAGTCTCAGGCATTCACTATGAAGTTTCAGGCTGGTCTGGACCTCATGGCAATCCTCCTAACTCTGCCACCTCAGTGTTGGGATTAAAGGTGTGCATTACCATGCCTAGCAATTCTGTCCTTTAAATATCAGAAAATCCCATATCATGATGCATTTTGTTTTAAAATAAAATTCCTACAATAGGCAAAATGTGAACCTTATATTAACACAGAGCTGTAGATCTCTATCTATGCTCAATGAATGGAGGTAGGTATGGGAAAGTTACTTCTACTCAAACTTGCAGGCCCACTGTTCAAAGCATAAGCAGGAATCAAGGATTAACAAGATCTCTGAATTTTCTGGGGGACAATGTGTGATGCGGATGCCACCTAAGATAGGAGAGCAGACAACACAGACCACATTATATCACATGCTGGACACATAAACAAGAAGAAAGATTTGAGGGGTGTTCAAAATCTGATGGGAATTCTGTACCTTCTAGGACAACAGATTGTTAGAGTCAGACATGGCCTTTGTAGGAAGAATAGTGTAAGCATGTTGGATTAGTCTCTTGGCTTTCCTGTTGCATTCATCATCATTAGTTTCTTTCATGAACTGTATCAGACTAACATATTAGTCTTTCTCGTTCTCAGTTTTAAATTGGAATTGCTTATGATTTTTCTACTTGTTTAGATGAGCCATTCATTTTTATGTGACACATGCCTATTAAAAATTCTGACTGGGTGATGTATTTTTTGCTTTAATGTAATTGAGATAAATTGAGCATAACAAACTAGTGAACTTTATTGACATTTTTCAAGCTAGAGCACAAAAATAATTCAAATTGTAGGGATTTATTCAATAAATATTTATATAGTCATTAAGTTAAAGAGCTCTGAAAAGTATAAAAGGTTAAAAGACCTGGGGTTTATTCTAAAGATATATAGCCAAATTGGAGTTACCAAGTAAAACTTTTAACTTTGAGTAATTATTATCCAATTTCTAATAAGTCCTTGGATAATAAAAGTAATTGAATGTCATTTCCTCAAAAGAAATGATCATGAGTGAAGGTTAAAAAGAAATTGACCCCAAAGGTTTTTATTTTTTTTTCCAACAAGGTTCTATGATAAACACTGGCTACTCTGGTGTAATGTAATATCTATAAAATAGTGTGGTGATTACAACTCTGTAATCGGTAAATCTCATCTTTGAATTCACCAGCTAGATAATGAATCACTAAAATCCTCTACCATGAATGAAGAAGATATTAATGTTTGTCTTATAGGATTATTTCTAGCCTTACAAAGCAAAGCACAGGTAAGGATTTAAAATAATGTGAAGTGTAAGTAAGCACTTCACAAATGGCAATTCTGCTGGTGACCATGCAGATTTCTATGGCCTGGAATTAGAAAAAAAGAAAAACAAAAACAGGAATACATTTTAAGAACACATGAAATCTCGTCAAGGAACTACTTATTACCAAAAATGGCAACTATCTTTTATCGACTATACATAGCAAAAGATAGTAACTATCTCATTGACCAAAGCTTGTGGGACACAAGCCTGAGAATTTGATACAGAAGAGGAGGAGGAAGAGAAGGAAGAAGATGACGAGGAGGAGGAGAAGGGAAGGAGAAGACAGAGGAGAGGAAAAAGGAGAGAAGGAAAAAAGAAACAAATGTTCTAGAACTGTGAGCAACCCAATATTTGTTGTCAACATGTAAATATCATGTGTGCAAACAACACATATCAATTAAAAGGAGGCGAGAGACACAGAAGGTCAGAATCAGGAATAACCAAGAGCTTTTATGCATGTGCTTTTCTGAATGAATGTGAAGTGCAAGCTTACTAATATACTTGAGCTTAAAGGCTGATAGATCTGCATTGCTTGTACAGAACTTATTCACATAAATCAGATTCCTTTATGAATATGTTCTATATGTCAGAACGGAGCTCGGATTTCTTGATTTTACAGTTTACTCTGTCATCCATTGTACATTATGGAAGAATATTTATTATCAGGGTTTTTATTACTTGCTTTGAGAAACTCCTGATCAAAGCAACATGAGGAAGAAAGGGATTATTTAGTTCTATAACTTGATCAGCTTGGCGGCTGGAGTGTGGAGCATGTGGTCACAGTGCACCCACCTGCAGGAGGCAGAGCACCTTGCCGCTCAGGGCCCCAGTTCATGGAAAGGCACACCCACTGCTAAGGTGGGTCTTCCTGTCTCAGTTAAGCTAGAAAGCTTTCAAACAGTAGCCTAGGTCTTTATTTCCATTGTGAACTACATCCCACCAAATTGACGTGAGGTTAACCCCAGGTAAAATATTTCAACTCAAGTGAGCCTTTCTTCTTATTTTTTTCACTCATTACCACTTTTATTTCTATTTTGTAAAAACTGAAAAGGAAAGATATCATTATTTTGTTTTGTAAGTAGGGACTCGCTCTAGCCCCAGGCTGGTTTGGAATTCATTCTGTAATTCCATGCTGGCCTGGAACTCACAGAGATATTCTCCCACACTTTCCTTCCAAGTGCTGGGATTAAAGGGGTGTGACACCATGCCTGACTGTAGTTCCTTTTGCAATTCTGGGACAAACCACCTGCCCCAAAGCAGCTGATGGGAGGAAAGGACTTATTTTGGTTTATAGTCTCTGGTGGAAGCCTCATGATGACAGGGGGACATATGACACAAGCAGAGGCTGGGCATCACTTCTGTCACAGTGGGAGGAAAACAGCAGCAAGACAGTGAGCAGTGGCAAGCTAGGGGCTAAGAAACCTCAAGGTCCACCCCAAGCAGCACACCTGCACTAGCAAGGCTCCACCACCCAAGCTACTGAAAGACCCCCAAGGTCTTTCTTTCTAGGGAGAGCGTACCCCAGGACTCAAATAACCACACCAGCAGATGCAAACACAAGAGGATTTTTATTCTTTGGCCAGCAGATGCAAACACAAGAGGATTTTTATTCTTCGGCTGCGCAGATGGGCTCACCAGACCGATGAGTGCCAGAGAGCCCAGAGGAACAAAGGCTCAGGGTATATATAGGCAAAAACTACAAAATTATAATACAGCTCAGACCATAGGATATTTTGCATTTCCATTGGCTCTTTGTCTTGATCTGTACACTCATGATTGGTTACCTCATTGGAGCCTGAAATTTGCATCTCACATTCCATTCCAGGGTCAGCCCACATTCCAGGAACAGCCACAAGTTAACTTATATGGATTTTTTGCTCATTTCCTAGAATTTATGACCAAGGCCTTCTTCAGAAGGGGAGGGGGAGTGAGTCACGGGAGTGTTTTTCCCATATTTGGTCATTCTTACAAAAGTGAGGTCAGCTTTACAAAATGGAGTCAGTTTTACAAAATGGAGTCAGCTTTACAAGATGGATTCTTCACTACCATCAGTTAGGAACCAAGCATTTAACCAAGCATGAGTTTATGGAGCTTATTTGACTCAAACCACCACATAACTGTTCCCAAATGACCTTTGTAATTCCAAATCTGAAGTGTTCTGTTGTGTGAACTCTTATACACTACTTTGGTTTCTTCAAATTTCATCAAATTAGGAGAAGTAAATGCAGTCTTTTCAGTGTAACACATATACAAACTCTTCTCACACAAATACTGTAAGGGGTTACAAAGACTTTTAATAGATAAATTTTACTTTATAGAGCAATATCAGGTTCACAGCTTAAGGGAACTTCAAACTTTTTCTCTGAAGGTTTGGTTCAAATCTGCTGAGATAATTAGCAGATTAAAAGATGGAAAAGCACACACAGATAAGCACAAGAGCTACACAAAGTATGAACGGAATGCAAAGAGAAGGCCAGGCAGCCTCTGTCTGCATTTGAGGGGAGAAAGGAGACTGGGAAGTCCTTGACTCTGATATGGCTTCCGATTGCTCCTAATTCAGATGTCCTCAGCAGGCAAAAGCACCTTACTGAGAGTTATGTCGTCTAAGCTTCAAAATTGAGGGGGAAACACTCAGTTTCCACATGCCCCTTCTGTATGTCTGCCACACAGTCTTCCTCACCATCAGCCTCCTGGAGCAGAGTGATGAATTTCTTTTGCTCATTGAACCCATGTTGACATATCATCCTTGCTCAGAATCCAAAGTTTACATGAGGTTCACTTGGCATTGCAATATAGTATCATAAAGAATAGTTCCTCTGCTCTAAAATAGTCCTGTGTTTCACTTATTAGTCTGTTTCCTTCTTGATCCCTGGTAACCACTGAACTGTTTATTTATTTAATAGATTTTTACCTTTTAGAGACTGTCATATGGTTTGCATCATATCATGTAGTATTTGGTTTCTTCATAGTGAATTCTTTTAAATTGCACCTTGTATTTGAGATTTTTTCCGTTTATTTTCATCACTCTAGAGCTCGTGTCTTTGAGCAATGAATAACAGTCCATCATCAAGATATGTCATAGCTTAATTCTCCAGTTAATTATGGAAGGTCATCACTTGGTTATGTCCAAGTATGAGCAATTATTAAAGAAACTTCTGGACACATCTCTGTGTAAGATTATGGTTTATGGAGTTATGTTTTCAGCTGCTTTGAGTAAATAATCAGGAGTGTTTGTTAGACTACATAATCACAGTAGTTTTGGATTTTTAAGCACTTGCTAAACCCTCCTCCAAACTGGCTGTCTTGTTGTGTCCTAGTTAGCATGGACTGCATGTTTCTATTACTCCACATCCTCACAACTGTTTGACATTGTTGCTGTTTTAATTTTTAGCCATTCTAATAAGTATGTGGTGATATCTCATTTTTATTTTAATTCTAGTTAATATATTTGCTATATTTTAACTGAATTTAATTTCAACTAGACATATTTTTAATTTGAACTCTATTTAGTTAATTTCAGTGAGCCATAAGTGAGGACACAATTATTATGTTGTTTTCCTTATTTTTCAGTTGACGCAGGTAGATAAAAGTAGATAAGAATGTGATTAACCATTTAATGAAACAAATAATACCAATTACAATAGAGCTTATTTTTAACAAGGGCTAATTTCTGAAACAACATATTCAAAACTTTCACAATACTCACTCTTACAAAGTAATTAAAAGGAATAATTTGAGCTATACTACTTGGTCTAATATTCTGTCTTAGCCTTTTATTAACTGGATGGCTATTATGGCTTGGATTGAATTCCCTGAAATTATTTATTGATGTTTTAAACGCTTATACTCATGAATATAACCTTGTTCCAATAAAGTGGCTTTGTATGCATTAAGTTCAGACTATGTCTTCAGGTTGGATCCCGATTCAATCTGCCTGCATGCTTACAAGAAACTAAGACACCATGTGGAAAGAACCACAAGAAGGGGATGGAAAATCAACACAGAGACCACAGTAATGCACCTGCCAGCTGTGGAAGGCAACTGAGTGATACTCACTGCAGCAAGTGAGGAAGAAAGTCCCATAGACTCAAAAAGAGCAGGGCGCACCTGAACACTTGACCTCAACCTCTTAGACTCCAGAACTAAGATAAGACAATTCCATTGTGTTTATGCTACCCAACTTGCAGTACATTAGAGTACTTAGAGTAACTAATAAGATGTCACCACGCACATGAAATGCTTTCCCTCTGCCTCATTCTCCAGAACAGGAGATAAGTGTCTCACTTAAATTTTGGATATGGTATCCAGATCCATACAGTGACAAAAATAATATATATATATATATATATAACATCGAATTACAATGTGCACAGATGAAGTACTTTTCCAAACAGAAAAAAGTTTATGTGGAAGATTTTCTATTTCTCTGAGCTTGGTATATACTTTAAAACCAAGAAAGAAAATATCTTTGGGTGATATAATCACAGGGCATATTAAAATGAACATTTTCATATCTTCTGTCAACTATTTAGTCCATAGAGAAGCACAGTTGGAGTGATTTAATTTCTCACCTGTTTATGAACTTTGATAAACTATCATATATGAAGAATGCATATACTCTTATGTAATATACATGAAGTAATTATAATTATTTTATCAATATTGATACTTGTAGGTTACAATTTAGAAAAATAGGAAATGTTTATGGTAAGACTAGTAAAACTAACATGACAGAGATAATTGGTGACATTTACCTCATGATCCCTACAAATATATGTATTTTTAAATAACATTTTATTTATTTACTAGAGAGAGACAGACAGAGGGGGGTGCATAGACCAATCTGTGCATCAAGCCTTAATTCTGGTGCTGGAGAATGAAACCCAGACTAGCAGGCTTTGTGAGCAAACACATTTAATTTCAGAGCCATTTCCCAGCCTTACAAATGTATTTAATTTTCCATTCATGACACATCAATTTCTCATTGTTATTTTTCTTGTAATATAGTTTGCCTCACATGTCTAAAATTTCCTGAGGGGCTTGGGATACGGATTATGTGCTTCTCCTTTCTTTTCCTACTCTGTGAAACATCTTAAGGTTTTCCTTAGGGCATCAGTAGTCCAGGGGAATGCCGTGTGCTGTGAAGAACGCGGTGCTGTGAGTCAGAGTTTCTGGCTATTAGAACTGCACACGAGTTAGCTGCAAACTGAATTTTCCTGCCTGTTTTATTTTTTTTTTTAGTATACAGTACTGGGTATCATGGCTAAAATTAACTTGAATACTGATTAAGATATACTAGTTACCATCATCTTATTCTTAATATTAAGTTCATATTATTTTCTTTTCTAATTACTGATTAAAAGTAATCAAGGAGGAATTATGAAGTAGTAATCAATATATGTGAAGATAAACTATTTGTTTCTGCCTGATTGGTAAAAGTCTAATTTTGTTTCTTGGACAATAACATGATATATGAGTTAACATATGATATATAATATCATATATTATTTGAGTTGAAAGAACATACAATTCTAAGGTGTCAGCTTCTGGCTCACCAAGACTCTAGTTGTAAGCATTAGTTTAGTCACAGAGTGACTATGGGGACCCATTTCTGTAGTTTCTAAAATTGCATCAGAAGACGAAGGTTGAAAATGGAAAAACTGAACATTATTGTTTGGTCCAAGATTATTTCTTTGACTTATGAGGCAGGATGTCATGAGTGGGAAGTGATGCACTCATTGGCTCAATCACCAATACCAAGAACACGAGATGAAGACCTCGGAGTTGCATTGTTGGCACATCTTAACTCTAGAAAGAGCCATTAATTTTGCACACACTCATAATGAAATTAATAGAAATTAAATTTTTTAAAAAAATATTTATTTATTAATTTGCAAGCAGAGAGAGACAAAGAGAGGAGACAGACAGAGAGAATGGACACACCAAGGCTTCTAGACTCTCCAAACAAACTCCAGATTCATGTGCCACTTAGTATATCTGGCTTTAGATGGGTACTGGAGAATCAAACCCATGCCTTTAGGCTTTGTAGGCAAGTGCCTTAACTTCTGAGTCATTCCTCCAGCCCCAAATTACTATTTCTTTGTTCACAATATACTAAAACTACATATTTTATGCACATGTAATATTCATTGAATTTTCTCAGGAACTCTGAAATATTTATTATTCTTATAGACTACACAGTTTGGAATTTTGATGGTTGATTCATATACTATCTTGTTCTTAAAAAATTTTTTTGGGGAGGCAACTTGAAAGCACCACAAGGGAAAATAAAAGCAAAAGACTACACAGTTTGGAATTTTGATGGTTGATTCATATACTATCTTGTTCTTAAAAAAATTTTGGGGGAGGCAACTTGAAAGCACCACAAGGGAAAATAAAAGCAAAAGAAAATTTGAGGAAAAAACTCTGCCCAAATGATGAGACAAAATCATAGAATGTAGGGCTGGAGGGATGGCTCAGTGGTGAAGGCACTTGCCTCCAGTGCCTAAAGCCCCTGGTTCAATTCCCCAGGACCCACATAAGCCAGACCCACAAGGTGGTGGCCCTGGAGAGTTCTCTTTCTCTTTCTCTCTCTCTCTCTTTCTCTCTCTCATTTGCTTGAACATGAATAAGTAAAATATACAATAAAATATTTTTAAAAATCATAGAATGCAATCTTGCTCATTTTGAGGAGACGAGCCAATACCATCCTATCTAGTTCTACAACTTACTTCCCTTTGTCTCGTTATTCATTGGTACACAGTGACTCTCAGCTTCTTCCCAGGATTTAGACATGGTGCTAAGGTCTCAATAATTAATGTAGGAAGTGAGACATGGCAACTCAAGCCAGGCTCCTAAAATATCACGTGGGCTCCCTCATCTCTAACCTGTTGCCCCTGTGCTCACCACAGAGCAGTCTTGAACAACCATTACACGTGGAAAAATGTGAACATAGCTACATATTGGTTATTGTACTGTGACAGCAAACAGCAGTGCTGACTTTGCCAAAGAAAACCAATGAGAGCTGGGTGTGGTGGCACCCTTGGGTGGCAAAGGTTGGAGGATCGCTCTGTGTTTGAGGCCAGCCTGAGACTACATTGTGAATTCCAGGTCAGCTTGGACTAAAGTGAGACCCTACTTCAAAACACTAAAATAAATAAATAAATACATGCATAAATAAATAAATAAATAAATGAATGAATAATAAAAATAGAGCCTATGGCTGGGAAGGTCATAAAAAGGAAAACTAATAAAAATGCATAATTTATTAAAAGTGACTCAAGTGTGGGAAGTTCAGTCATATAACACTGGCTATTTAATTTTAAAATGTAGAATAAATTGAGGGGCATCTCAGGAGTTCCCAGGAATCAAGCTGGATGGTCAAGATGTCAGATAATTCTCGGATGTACTATTTCTCTAACTCATCTTTAATTGACTCTTGAAAGTAAGAGACTTATTTTTCTCCTTGAGTAATCCGTGAATAAAGGTGTCCTGTGCCTTTATATAAACACAGATCTGTTTATACAAGTCACGTGAAAGGATCTTGGGGTTCACATCTTTGTGAGAAGTTGAGGATTCTACAGTAGATAGCTCATTTGGAAGATGCAAATGAGGTGGGGGATCTCATGAGCAGATGACAAAACTTTTCATCAGAAAACCATCATATGTATTTTACTCTAAAAAGAGGTAGATAGCTGTGGAAAAGGAATTATAAGCTGCATTAGATTGTATGGCTGGGTAACAAATTCCCACAACATTATACATCACACTCCTTCCTTGGCTCCCAATAAAGTCAGGAGTTCACCACAACATTGCTAGGTTCTCTGCTCAATCTACCTAAGCCAGAAAGGGACATTTCAATGGAAGATTGAACACAGGAATTAAAACAAATATATGTTCCTGGGTCTATGTAAGCTATTGGCAGATTTCTTGTCCTCATTAACACAATTATCACAATTTCCCTGGTAACTGGTTACCAAGGCCTTTTTTTTTTTTTTTTTGCTTCTATAGGAAATTTATAATTCTTGCCACTTGGTTTCATTCATGTTCAAAGTAGTTTATGGAGAATCCCCCTTGCATTGAACCCATCATATAAACTTTGTGTCTTTAATGTCTCTGACCTTTCAAGCAAAATGTAAAAGTCAATAATGATTAGATCAGGCTAACTAAGAAAATCCCTATATTTTATAGTTAATTGATTGGGTGTTTTAATGGATCTTCAAATTTATTCACAGAAAAACCTAGGTTAATATGTGATTGAGGTAAGATTTTTGGGGAGCACAGGAGAGGCAAGAATTTGGCAAGACTATTTTTTTTAATTCTTTCTACCACAAATCACAGAAATAATAGAATGATCAAAAATTAAAAATATAAAGCCTTCATAGCAATTTTTAAAGTATGAAAGACATTTTTGTCACACCTGTAGTAACTGTTGCAAAGCACATGATAAGAAGTAACTATATGTTCTAACCCAATTCTCCACTTTATTTTATCTGTTGTATTATATTAGGGTTAATGAATTGCCAAAAAATATCCATTTCTTCCACTCTTTCGAGAATATACAAAAGATATACTCTTATGAACGGGGTCAAAGGTCACATTAAAATGTTGAAAAGAAATATGCTGTTTCTTTTGTTGGAGCAACAAAAAAAAGTGTACAGCACAAAGGATTCAAGCCAGGTTTCTCTCTCAAAGCCCTTTGAAAATAAGACAAATCATTACTGAAAGGATATAATTCGATGACAGCTTACACTGTAGGAATGGGATTATGCAGGAAAATCCATTCTTTTGTAACATCCTTGAGTTCTATTAAACTAATTATTACCTGCTAGGTAGTAATAACAACAAATGTAATGAAACTATTATATTAAAACCTTTAAGTGTGTTTATGTGGTGATTATACAAAACTGAGAAGTCATGTCTATGCTTAGAAAATGGAACTGATAATAAGAAATCTTTCAATGAAAGCATAAAATGTGCTATATTAAGTAGCTATCAAGTAAATAATAGAAAGAACACTGCCTTTGAGCCCCCGAGATGCTCACTTATTTGAGAAAAAAATTGAAATTATATTTCTGCTTAGACTGCCTAGTGACTTTTTTATTTGAAAAAAATCACAAAACTGCACACCTCGATGACCCTGTTCCATTGAAGTTAGATACTGTGAAACCTCCAAGTTGAAGGGGACTTTGTGATTGATGGATGTGCAAAGCTTCCTCTGTTCATACTGCTCAGTTTCATTTGGATGAGGAGCAGCACCATTTTAGCATGCATTAGATTCTGGTGGTGAGTTAGAAAAAGCAAAAACAAAACTGAACTGAGCACCACTAAAAATAATTGTACATTTAAAGCTATAAAAGCTGCAAAAAATCTGAGTGTGAATTATTTCAACTTTTTAAAAATAGATGGGAAGCATAATTACTCTAATAATTGTGCATGTATATGTGTGCACACATGCAAGAGAAAGAGAGAGAGAGAAAGAAAGAGAGAGAGACGCATGTGAAACATCGGTCTTTATGTTAATAAAAAAGTGAACCCTTAGAGGATGTTCTAATAGTATTTTCTTTTTCAGTAAGCCATTTGTAAAAATGAAGGTCTTCTTGTCCCTGTGAAATATTGCCTTTCTTTGGAAGATAGACTTCCGTACCGAGGAAAATTTAAGTTCTGACATGCTACAAAGCACTATTTGGATTTCTCTCAGCAGCTAAGCAGAAAAGAAAATATGGGCTCTGAAGAAAATATCTATGCTCTTAGAAATCCCCTCGGCAATTGAAATGTAAACATATTAATTTAGGGAAAAAGCCTTTTGAGGAAACCTTACTTAGGCAAAGAATTATTCATTTATTCTATTCCAAAGTAAATTATCACTGACTCTACCATGGCCTCAGTGCAGTGACAGAGAATGCTTCAGATTCACAGATGTATTTTTAAATCTACCTTTTGGTGATTGATAATTATATAAACCAAGCTTAAAATACCAAACCATCACATGTAAACACACATACTTATTATAAAGATAATTTAAAACTTTAAAATATTTAGTGCGGCTGGGTGTGGTGGCACATGCCTTTAATTCTAGCACTCTGGAGGCAAAGGCAGGAAGATGGTCATGAGTTTGAGGCCAGATTGGGACAACGGAGTGAGTACCAAGCCAACCAGGGCTTGAGTTAGACCCTTCCTTAAAAAACAAACAAATAAATAAATAAATCAGTTATTTACTGGACTTTGTATTGGAATTTGTATTGCAGCTAAAGGCTGCAAATGCTAAAGCTACACGCTTCAGAAAAATCAGGACTGAACTGCCACTCTTATGTAGGTAGGTCTTTCAGCAAGGTGGTAGAATTTGCCAAGCAGTTTTCAAGTAGGTCAAATAAACAAAATGCTTCAGGCTTAAGAAATTTACAACTGTTCTGTTCAAAAGCCAAAAAATAGCTGTTGAGCCTCAATTCACTCAAAGCGATGCACCCATACTACGGAGACAGAAATGAGCAACAAGGTTTAATCTCACAGTAGTGTGTCATCTATAATCCAGTAAATCCAGTTTAAAATCCCTCGCACAGTATTGGCTATCATTATCATTTAATAGGTATAAATTATCCTTAGGTTATAAAAACAGTATTTGTATATCTCTTATATTGGAGAAAAATAAATATGAGAAAATATATATATCATTGTGACAAAATAATTAAATTAAGACATAGAAGACATTTTCTGCTATTGACCATAGATACATTTTTGACATTTTGATCAGAAATCAACTGATTGATTCACATCAATATTCTTTTGAAAATCATCAAAGTCTCAGTTCTTCATTTCCAATAGCTAGGAGAGTTTATAAAATTATAGAAAGAGGAGAAGCTTTCCACACTTCCTTTTGCTTTTCTTTGCATCATGTTTCGTGTGTTCATAAATACTTAAGTGAAATAGCCATTTGTTTAGAGACTAGGAGATGAAGATCCTTATTTGCTGACTCAATCAAGTTACTATTTCAGCACACCTATGATTCTCCTTTGAGCATAAATACTTCTTTAACATATTATTGATTTTATTAATTTGTTTTTATTATCAGTTTTTGAGGCAGATCCTCATGTAGCCCATGATGGCCTTGAACCTGCTATGTAGTCTAGGATAACAATGAACTCTAAATCTTTTACATTCTTTTACATCCACCTTCCAAGTACTTGGATTATAGGGATCTACCACTATGTTGTATCCTTATATACATATATACAATATATATATATTGGCTTTTCTAGGTAGGGTCTCACTCTAGTCCGGGCTGACCTGGACTTCACTAGTGTCATGGTTTGATACAGGTGTCCCCCACAAACAGTTGAATGTGTTCTGATAGATCGATCCTCAGCTGATGGCAGTTTGGGTTTTACAACCTCGATGAAGCTGTGTTGTTGGGGGTGAGCTTATGGGGTTATAAGCCAGCTTCCCCTTGCCAGTGTTTGGCACACCTTCCTGCCGCTGTTTGCAGTGCTGTGGCAGAGGTGATGTCCAGCCCTCTGCTCATGCCATCGTTTTCC
>PVHP010019407.1:0-31742 GCA_004024765.1 Zapus hudsonius
ACCATGGCTCTCACAATCTTTCCGCCCCCTCTTCCGCCCAGTTCCCTGAGTCGTGGTGGGTGAGTATTGAGGCTACTATGGTGTTGTGAGCTTAGGGGTTTTTGTGTCAAGATTCGTTGGTTTCTGTCACACTGGCTTATCTTTTGTTGATTGGATGGCTATGGCTGTGGGTGCCTTGTACATCCAATCATTCTCTGTGGGGTTCCGTATGAATCCTCCCCCGTAGGACTGTGGTGGCTCATCTCATGCCAGGATCTCAGCTTTCTGCCTGCAGTCGGTTGGTAGGGATTATACAGCTCCCTCACTGTATCCTGAAAAATACAAACACAATCTCCATAGGAGAATAAGGTCAGTATCAGTTAACAAGTATACAACAATCTGGATTACTTAGCTTCTATTTTTAAAAGCCTCCCAGGCAGTCACTCGCATAGTGCGTCTTTTCTTGGTAGCCCAAGGGTATGTGATCCGTTGCATATCGCCCTGAATCCCAGGTTCCAATCAAGGGTTCCCCCTCACTGAGTGGAATATTTGGCCAAATTTAATAGCTGTTGATTGTCTCCCCCAGGTTCAGGCTCCTCCATTGCACACGTGCTCCTTTCTTGGTTTCCTTTTCTCTCCCAGTAGGAGGTGTGGTCAGCCTACTTGTGGCCTCAGACTGTATTTCATGCCAGTGATCTGTTTACACCAGCTGCCGTTGTTCAGCTTCCCCTGGCAGCTTGTGTAGTGTCTTCTAGCACTGCACTAACTGCCATCTGGGAGCTCTTGAATACTTACCATAGGCCAAAGGTAAGATCCTATTGCCGAAGGAACCACAGAAAGACATCGAACAACACCTAGAGACACTGAAAGATCCAGAAAGGTATCCAGCCCCCCAGATGCTAGCATATGCAGTGCTGGAAGGTGCTACATAAGCTGCCAGGGGAAATTGGTCAATGATATTTGGAGAAAGCAGAGACCATGGATACAAAATACATACTGTTGCCATTAGAAGGCTGAACACACTTCCTTCTGGAAGAGATCAAAGGACCAATAAATGATCACTGATGCAATAGAAGAGCCAAAACGGGGGGGGGGGGAGGTAATCAACAGCTTTTTAATTGGCCAAGAAATCCACTCAGTGGCAAGGAATCCTTAAGGGGAATTGGGACTCAGGACAAAATTCTGCAGGAACCAAAAACTAGGATTCTAAAAAGAAATCCCCATTACCAGAGAACTACAGAGAAGCTAATTTCAATAGAATTTTACAAAATTAGAAATGTGTGTTTCAAGCTCAAGAGCAGGAGCTACAGGACAGCTGCCACCCCAGGCCTGGGCACAGTTGTGCCTCATTAGACAGTCAGACCCCAGAGGAAGACCCCACTTTCTAGGAAAACTAGGAAGTCCAGAAGAGTCACCAGCAGGCACCTTTGTATCTTTTTGTTCTTCCAGAAGGAAGGAACCACCAAGACAGACAGTACAGCAGAAAGGCCATAGAGATACATAACTGGGGTAGTGAACTTAAACTGAATTGGCCTGTGGTGGTCTAAGAAGAAACATGCACGATTTTATACTTGAACTGGCATTGTCCTAGAGGCTTCTGTAGTGGGGTAGGAGGGAAAGCTGTTCCCACTAAGCCATTACAAACAAACCTGGAAGGGCTGCAGAGATGGCTCAGTGGTTAAGATGCTTGTCTGCAAAACCTAGTGACCTGGATTTCCCAGAACCCACGTAAAGCCAGATGCACAAAGTGATTAATGTATTTGGAGTTTGTTTGCAGTGGCTAGAGGCTCTGGTGTGTCCTCCCTCTCTCACACACTCTCTCTCTCTTTCTCTCTCTCTTTCTCTCTCTCTCTTTCACTGTCTCTCTGTATGTGTCTGCAAATAAATAAAATATAATTTAAAAAAATAAATGTGTGTCTCATTTAACCTATATTGACCTCACTCTCCAATGGAGATTCTGTTTGTATTTTTCAGAAGGCAGTGAGAGAGCTGTGATCATTCCACCTCCACTAATGAGCCAAAGGCCTAAGGCTGAAATCCCGGTAAGAGATGAACCACCCCAGGCCTATTGTGGAGGGCCCAAGTTAAACACTTGAGACAGTGGCCAGGCAAGAAAGAGACCTATAACAACAGCCAATCATTCAACCTAGGATATATCAGCAAGACAGACACCAATGACTTCCAACATAACTTAAAGTAGAAGAACAGAAACTCTTAAGTTTACAACAATAAAACAGACTTAAAACTCACCCTCCATGACTCCGGGAACTGAGGGGAAGAGGGAGTGGAAAGGTTGGAAGAGCCATGGTGGGAGAGAATATCTAGAAACATTACCCCCCTCAGCTACAATTCATAAGAGGGGAGGCAACTTGGTTGCCTACTGTAACCATGGGTCATGCTACCCATAACCACTTACCACAAGGATTGATCCAGTGTGCCCACTGAGAAAGATACCCAGTGGATTGGAGATAGGAAGGAGGGAAATGGGAATATCAATACAATATTTGCTCATTCAATATATCTAATTTTGGACAATAAAGATAAAAAAAGTGTTATTCTGTGAAAATCCTGCTTATCAACTTTTTCTGAATATTTTCTGAAATTCTGTATCACGCTTAACATGTAGGCTTCTATACATAAGTGCTCTTCAGGGTTACACACACTACTTTGCCTGTCTCCACTCACAGTTGCTCAGAGTACAGTCCCCTGTCATATTGTACAAAAAATACTTCAATAAACAGTCTGTGCCTTTTTCCTCCTGGGTCCATGTGAAAATGTCCTTAAAATAGAATACTAATAATGATTTCACATAAATTAAAATGCATGCACACACACCGTGCAAAATCACATCTGGGCAAAAAAAAAGTGCACACCTGCTGAAATAGATGTAAGAAGAGAGCAAAGCGTAACTATACAAGCAAACACTCAAATCCATAGAATTCCATTTGCATAGGGAATCAATCCATTGTGTAAGAAGTGACTTGATATTTTTCCATGATTAACTTAATACCAAATCAGAGAGGAAAAGGGGGAAAGAAAGCAGAGGGAAAAATGAGAGCTTTCATATTGTTGAGATATCCATGTCTATTTTTCTAATATCATCATATATTATATATGTGATGTAATCTACATACACCAGAGCTTCCCTTGATGGACATCTTTCAGTTTATCTATGTGTCGTCTCTGGGACCAAGAGTCTAACTTCCTCTTGTCATATTCCAGAAACATTGGTGGATAAGTCTACCTTGTTACATGACTTCCCACAAATCTTAAGAAATCAAGAGACAAGACCACGAATGAGAATAAATTACCAAATTTTATTTAAAAAAATTAAAGGATATTGCTCTAACAAAGGCTAGTTCGAGTCAAGGATGATCTAGGGAAGCTTTTCTATGTAATTTGTTTTTGCAGCATCTTATTTCTACACAGCCACTTGTCTTAGGCAACACTTCATACCACATAACTTGTTGTTTTTTTCTAATAGCATGCCTTGAACAATGAGTTTGCACCATGGTCAAGTTTCCAAGGGGAACAAAAATCACTAGATGTAAAAGGGGGATTAATAAAAGAAATCAACAAGTAACCATCATCATTTCCATTGAAAGAGGAATGGAATTATTGGCGTGGTTAAGATTAAAGTTAAGTGTGAGGATCACTATCTGGAGGTGTCTCTTGTTGTTCTTTGATGACTTCTTAATTTTCCATGCACATGAGACAAACTTCTGCTTTCTGTCCTGGCAAATGCAATTGGCTGCTGCTGACCCTGACCACACACTCCAGTTAGAGAGACAAGACAATTAACGAGGAATATAAACAGTTACAACTGATGCTTAGGCATTTAAGGAGAGCAGGACACATTGTTTCTACTACATGCTGTGGCTATCATCTCCACATTCACCTTGTTACAATCAGCTTCACAGATGTATGTTTGAAGATTTATGTTTATGAAGAAACTCTTCTTGGGGAAAAACCAAGTGCATCCTAACATCTAACACAATGGTGAGGAAATTATAAATATTAGATGAACAGGGTTACTTTTATAGGCCTCTGTCTTTGGTTGATCTTATTTAAAACCATCATTGTTTGTGTCCCCATGTGAACCTGCAGGTGGCCTCTTTCCTTAAAA
Organism: Zapus hudsonius; assembly: GCA_004024765.1. Taxonomy (NCBI): domain Eukaryota; kingdom Metazoa; phylum Chordata; class Mammalia; order Rodentia; family Dipodidae; genus Zapus; species Zapus hudsonius. Next base: position 4,106 of record PVHP010019407.1, read on the forward strand.
TTTCTTTTTAATCTTACAGGAGACACTTACCACATTTTTCTCATGGATAAATGTGAATGTAAGTCTGTCATTATTCTCACAATCTTAAAATCAGCAGGGTGTAAATTAATGAAATTTTACCAAAATAGACTAAATGCTAAGAAAGGATTGCTCTGTCCTTCCAAATAAACACTTGATGTTAGTTTAATTGATGATGTTCTGCAATGGTTTCATCAAAGCATCTCTCACATTCATCATTTCCTGGTGATGTCCAACTTTTAAGAAAAGTTCACCTTCTTTGACAGCAGAAAGCAAAAGAACAATAAGAAAAAGAAATTAAAGGCAAAATGAGCTAAAATGTAACAAAGAGGTGAAAATTGCTAAGTAAAAACTTCTCGGAAAATTGCCACTCTGACAATGCCTGTAGCCAAAGGCTAACATGTGAGTGTGAACCAAGCTGATGGAGCTTACTTATATCTTGTGTATTATGCCTTTCATCTCGTTAAATGATTTCATCTTTTGAATCTTTTCAAAAGAGGGAAAGCTTATTACATTAATTTGGTAAATTACAGATGTTAGATGTCAACCGTATGCATCTGTCAGGGTTTTCTAGAGGAACAGATTCAGTAGCACGAATTGGTATTATGATGGTGAGTTTTTGGAGTGGTTTGCCACAATCTAATATCTGTCTGCAGGCTTGAGGATTGTGGAGGGAACCAGTAGCTGCTCAGTCTAAAAGGCTAGAGGCCTCAACAGTGCCATTCTGCCACTGGAAGTCTGAAGGATTCCTTGAGGTTCTTCAGTCCATGCTGGAATTGGGATAAAACTTGTTTCCAATGCCTACCACAGATAACAAGTTTTATAGTTTGCTGAATTTTGGACTAATTAAGCTGCAGCTATTTTGCATTAGCTAGTAGACACCATTCCTACAATGTGTTCTTTCATTGATAATCAAAGTTTGAGAAGAATTATCTTACATTATTTCCTTTAAGTAATCCCACTTGTACAACTTGTTTGATGGAAAAAATGTTTTATGTTGGACATAAGGTTGTGGCAGAGTTATGTTGGAAAAATTTCAATGATTTCATGAAAGAAACCTGCTCAAAGAAATAAATTTATATAAGAAAATAAATACTATGGCTCTTGGTATTCCAAGTGTGAAAGTTACAAAGCATGACACTGAACTACAGTAAGTGACATAGCAGAATACAATGCTGCTTGCAGTATTGATTAGCATCATATAAATAATTGTGTAATTTAAGGCTATTTACTAGATAAATATCCTAGAAAGGTGGGGTGTTAATTGACTTTTCTTTTTGTTTCCCTCTTCTTTGGGTGATGTTTCATTGCCTTAGAAATTTTAGAAAGATTTAGAAATGTCAATTCACTTTTAAAAAAATTTTAGTCGATTAACTTTTAGATTTTAGAAAGATTCTTTGTCAAAGTGTATCTGTACTCCTCCCTCATTCTGATACTGGTTCTGAAGTATCGAAAACCCAGGATTCTAGATAATTGTTTATATATACAATGTTTCTTAGATACTAGAGATGGAATCTCTTGAATTCAGTTTACATATATTTCTAACTTTAAGAACTTTCTTGATTGCATTGATATGTTTTGGTCATTTTATATTTATTCACCATATTTACCAAAGTCCTCAATTATTTTGATACTTTAATATGAATATATATTATATATTTTTCTATTATATATACACACAGAAAATTATTGCTAAAATGGTGGGAATGAATGTTGGTATTCTTATAACTGCATAAAAATTGACCTTTTGTGTTTAACTATTTACCAAAGCAATTTACTCCAAAAGAAAAATTTTAATATCTCCTTTCTTTAATGATTACCTAAGCTTTCTCCAAAGAGCTAGAAAACTCTCCCTTAAACACATTACGAAGACTTAATATCTCATTTTCATTTATTTAAAATTTGTTTACTTGTGGGAGTTTAATCGTTGTCCTGGTCAGATCAGTTCCAATTAAGCATTAATTGCAACATAAAGTAATGGCTACTAAGAAACTGAAAAGCTGAGCAATGAAACAGATAGGATCTTGTTTTGTTCTCAATGAAAAGTCAAACTACCAAATTGTTGACTAGTACCAAAAAAATCCCTTTTCTGTGATTAATATTTTCCCTCACTACCAAAATTTATATTAATATTTAATTAGACAAAAACATGAATATATGGATTGTGATGAAATAATTCAGGTTGCAACACCCATATGAATAAAATGACTAGTCAATCTTTCCTGGAGATGAATTAATTGGATTAGAAGGATAAATGTTTAATTACTCTGTGCATTGTACATTTCAATTAATGAATCTACTTCTAACCTTCAATATGAAATATATATATATATATATATACTCAAATACATCTCCATACAGAAATAAAACTCCCAAGATTTCAATTGGAATCAGCACAAAGTTCATCTGCCTGAGAATTTAAAACATGAAGTATCCCCTTCATGCCTGGGATGTGAGTTCCTCCCTCAGCAAGTTCAAGCAGTATTAATGAGTACACACAGGCCCATACACACACAGACACACACATACACACAGTAAGAACTTTTCTAATTTCTAGTTTGTGTCCATCACAAACTATATTCTTTTATCTATCATTGTTTTCTCACCTTTACTCAACAGGAAATCATTTAAGCATTGTTTCTAAAACAGTATTTAAGATCTCATGATAATCGCCACATCATCTCAATATGATCCCTTTGGCTCCAGAGATCTATGTATTAAATGTCAAGTTGGACTGGAGAGATGGAACAGTGGTAAAAGCACTTGCCTACAAAATGTGTGTGTGTGTGTGTGTGTGTGTGTGTGTGTGTGTGTTTTCATATGTGCTCCACTATGGTAGTTTGGACAAAGTGTCCCATAGACTCTTATACTTTGAACATTGTTCCTCAGCTGGTGGCAATATATCTGGGTTGTGCAGCTTTGCAGATATGGAGGCTTACAGGAGGATTTGTGTCACTGGGACAGAACTTTAAGGTGCTTGTCCAGTCCACTGGTTGTCCCTAGGTAGCTCACAGGGACTTTCTTCCTGTTAACATGAACATTGTTCAAACTTGAGAAACAACTCTCCTTTATCCCAGGCTGGAAGTTGATTGGTTGTGTGTAAGTTTCATCAATATTTTAACTTCTATTTGATGACACTAGTGCCCACAGGGTAATACATCTGCAACTCTTTGGGATACATTTTTCTTTCTTTAAGATACCTGTGATTACCAAATTATGGGATGTTCTGGAGGCAGACCATCTCTTCCTCTTCTCTATCTACCATTTGTCCCATGACAAAGGATTTATGAACAGCTGCATTCATGGACTTAGAACCATGTAACTCGTGTGAACATCACTGATTTGATTCTTGTCAAGAAAGCTCAGTTCTAATTGATATTGGTCGTCCAAAACACTCTCAGTTTAAATTTGTTTTGCATAGAAATGAACATCAAATGTATCTTACAACCCTGGTTGACATCTAGCTACTTAAATTATTGCATTGATTGTATATTTCTTTGAAAATTATTTTCTAAGATTATTTTTGAAGTTCATTTTTCTTTTAGGCACTTGCCAAATGCACAAAGAATAAGCAAGAAATATTATTTCATACTTTTTCACTTAAGAGTCCCAGGTTTACACTGTTCATTATCTGTCCTCCAAACATTGCAGGAAACTGATGTACCAGATGTTTAATTACCCCATGATGGGACTTTCTGACATTCTAGTTTCCAACATATTTTCTCACCAGCTACTTCTGACACTAAAGAAAATGTCACATATATTTAGATTTTTATTTTGACATTTTAATGACCATAACAGTAAACTCAAACTATTTTTTAAGTAAGGAGAACTCCAAAGTTTCAGTGTCTTATACTTCATACACAGATTGTTGACATATGCACATCCCACTGTATCTCAGTGTAAATTCTGTCCTTTACACTCATCAATGAATGATCTGCACAGGAGTGTCTACTTTGGATGTGTTTGACCTCATGGCATGAAATCTTCCAAGAAAGACATGAAGAAAAATGAGACAGTGAGAACCCTTGGCATCTTTTGATATCACAGGTGTCTGAGTAGCATTTTCTCAAATGTTATTGGCAAAGCCATCATTACCAAATCTGACCAAGATGATGCAGGAGGAAAAATCCTACCTGAAGGACCACATGGAATGGCCATCCACTCAGTCTGCTGAAGAATATCTTGGAGTATTATTACTCCATAAACTCTAGAAGGTATCTATCACCATTTATATACCAAGGATTTTGTCTCAAGCATTTTCTTAAAGCCTCTTTTAACCAACCGGGAGATAGTCATTGCCTTGCCAACACATAGCAACACATGCATCTTAAAATTATTCACAAAATTACTGTGATGATTTTAAAAATTAGATTATCCACCGTAGCAACTATCTACTCCTCCACATCTTACATATTCTTCCATTACACATATCATTAACTGCTCATATTTATTCATTAAAGAGAGATACATCAAGGATGAAACAGCTGCCGACAGGAAGGTCCTGACTGTGCATGCCTCATTGGCAGGAAGATTCTCTTTTTATGTGATTTTTATTGCAGTGGAAAATCTAGTTTCCTTGATTGTAGTAATGTTGATAATAAGTTAAAGCTTTGAATGTGGAATGTGTTCTATTTTGAAATTATTCCCAAACTTTTTGGTACTGTCTGGAAATAATCTCTCTAAGCAAGTAGTCAATGCTTTCTGCCTTACCAGTTCTCCATCATGCACAGAAGCAGTGAAGAGGAAAAATGTCATGTAAAAACCACTGCCATAATGGGATAATCTTATGCTTAAGCTGACATCAGAAACTTCTGTAAAATAAAGTCATTTTGTCCACTGTTAACTTCGGCTAATGCCAAACAGCACAGTTACAAGTGTGCTGTCAGGACATTACATGGAGATGTCAACCCCTGTACACTTCAAGGATATTCCATAAACAATGAAAACGTTGATCATATGTGACAAATGGGCCTTATTTTAAAAATGAGATTTATTCTTCTAAAAGAACTGGGAATATATATGTTTCTCTGACATCTGTGTTTAAATCTTACAGTGAAAAGCAATGCATTAATACTATTGTATCCATACTTCATTTCATGTGATGTGTGCACATGCAGGAACGAAGGACTGTGTTACAACACAGGAGTAATAAACACACTTTTAGATCCACAAATGTGCTTGTTATCTCTGAAATTGCTCTTTGAATTCTATCATTGATTTTAGCAAATAAATGTAATTTATCCCAAATAATTCTGAATGTTAACAAAGGAAAATGCTTCATATAAATTATAATGGGCTATTTCCAACCTCTTCAGCATGTGTTTATTTATAAAGTCTCACTGTCTTTTTGGCTAAGTTCCAGTTTTAATTCATTAACTTGAAATCTCAGGCTCTTGATTTCTGCTTCATCTTCATCCACTTGGCTGTTTGCATGAGTTAGTCACACCATTTTTGTCTGCTATTGTCTGTTTAATTTTTGGTGGATATGTTGAAGGTCTAGAAGTTCCTTTCAAAAGAAAATGGGAATTCCCATTATTTACTATCTATTCTTATATCTGAAAAACAATGAGTTCTTTTGGAAAAAAAAACAACACATTTTTGGAAAAAGTCAAATGAATCATCCCTTTCCTCAGGAATTCTGTTTCTGTAATTAAATATTATGTTGAGCATATAACCATCAATGGATGATGCATTTGTTTGTGCCTGAAGAGGTTATTTGTATCGTTGAGTAAATGATCCACTTTCCACCATCTGAAAAGTGGTTTCTATGCACATTTCACCCGAGTGGAAATAGCATATACTTAAGGGATGAATAATATAATAAAAATATAAAAACCTTTCCATCTATAAAATCATACAAGTATTAAAAGCTAACAGCTAATGGGGAGACTTAAACATCATCAAAGTGCTGAAATCAATGACTGTGGAGTGCTCAGAGCTAAGTGAGATACCTCAATCAATACCAGGCAAGGCTCAGGAAACAGTGCAGGAGAGAGACCAGAATGTATAGAATTGCTAAAGGAAGGGAAGAAGAGCTGTGGAACACTCTTCGAAACATGACACGGACATTGTATCCAGGATCTCACAGGCACTGTCATTACCTGCACAATATTCGACCCATCAACATTCTTGTGTGGGTGGTGTAGGTGTACACACACACACACACACACACACACACACACACACACAACTACAAAATCAAAGTAGAAGAGGGACCAGTTGCAAAGAAGCAGGGGTTCAGTGAAAGGGGGCTAGATGAAGGGGGACCTGAAAAAGTTACAGGAAGGGATTATAATTGCTATCCATTATATTACATGTATAAAAAGTTTTCAATATAGGTAGTTTTAAAATGTCAACAGTTTGCATGTTGCTAATATTTTTCTGGGGGGAAAAAGCATGTGATGTTGGAGATAGCAGGTCCCAGGCTGCCCTCTCTGAGACCAAATGTCACTGATGCAGAGAACACAGTGTAAATAAACAGGAGGTGCTCAGGTGTAATGAATGCAGTACTGGTCAGTGTTCTCCTAATCATCCCTAATCACATCATGACTCTAAAGCACACGCCACCATGCCCAGCCTAGTGAACTTTCTTTTAATAAAAAATGGTTTTCTTAAATAAGGTTTAATGCCATCATAACATAGAATGATGAATTTAATCACAATTATACAACCTGTATATTATTACATAAAACTGTGCCCTTACTATATGAATTATATAACCTAACTGTATAAAAATATGAAAGGACAAAATTCACAAAATGAAACAGAATGTCTCCTTAAATTTGAAGGAAACATATATATATATATATATATATATATATATATATATATATATATATATATATATATATATATATATATCTTCTAATTTAAGTAACTTTTTTGTATTAGAGTGTGTTTATATGTGTGTGAGCACCCATATGTGCATTTGTGTGTGTGTGTGTGTGTGTGTGTGTGTGTGTGTGTGTGTGTAGTCTAGAGACTGACATTGGATATTTTTCACAGTTTCTCTCCACCTTATTCTATGGCACATGATCTCTTTCTGAATGTGGAGCTCACCAGCGAGCTCCAGGAGTTTCCTATGCTTCCACAGTGCTGGGATTACAGGCACAGACAGACACTCTAACCATTTTATGTGAGTTCTGAGCTGCTGAACTCAAGTTCTCATGTTGCTGGCAAACACTTTATATATTGATTCATTTACCCACCCCTTACCTAAGATTTTCCACTGTCAGAATTACCAGAATGGATGACTAATTAGTGGCAACTAGGAATTAAGAATAGAGGAAGAAAGGTTGGGCAAGGCAGGGGTGATGTGTCAGAGATCTTTACAATGGAAATGTTCTCTGCACTGGCTGTTTACTTTTAGCATCTTTTTTGTGCTGCTACCTCCTATAATAGTCTTGGAAGATGAAACCATTACAGAATTGTGGGAAAAGGGAATCGGGCCATCTCTTATAACTCTATATCAATCTACTTCAAAAATAAAAAGTTCAATTATTAGATGTGGCAAAGAAGGAAGCCTTAACACTGTTCATGGGAATGTAAAATACAAGAGAACCTCCACTGGGGAAAATAAAATGCTGTTTGCTCAAGGGGAAAAAAATAGCTGAATGAACATGTGGTCAAGTCATCCCACTTCTGGGTATGTACCAAAAACCTGACATGCATAGATAAAGATACACTCTTATGTATAGTGTAGTACATTTCAGAAGAGTTAGGAAATAGGAAGAGAATAACCATTAGCTGATGAATAGATGAAGAAATTCATTATGCATACAGATTATAAATAATTGAGTGATATCATCTTACCATAAAAAACAAAATGTTTTCATTTGTGTCAACAGGGATGAGCCTAGAATTGTGACATTATGTGGAATTGTAACGGGGATTTATTGCTGCATTTCCCCTGAGTTCGTGTCTTCTAATGCCAAAAGAATTTAGACACTTGGGATAGAATCATTTTTCTTATCACACATTTATTCTATATTAAAATCAGTTAAGGGAAGGGGGAATTGGATAGGGAAGCAGCCCAGTCACCACGTGGTCTATGAGGTTTACAAATCATCATTAAAAGTGCATAGAATCACCCCAAAAGTGGAAAAAAGAAAATAGCACACATGTTAAAGAGAAAATTCCCTCCCCCCATCCCAGTACTGAGATCAGAGAGGGGAAGGAGCACAACTCACAGGTCCCATATTGCATGTCTCCAGCCCAGCAGTCCAGACAGGAAAAAAAAGCACATGTCCCAAGTTCAAGTCAGGACTTTTAAAGATTTCTTTGCTGGGGGGAGTGGCAAGGCTCCAGCCTGGGAGTGTTCTTGATAGTGTGACATGAGGTCTCTGTGTGAGACCAAGACCTCTCTACCTGTAGGAGGGGTCTTCCTCCTAATCCCTCTCAGAATGGCCCAGGACAGTCAGGGTCACAGCAACCATTTTCACTAAAAACAGAGACAATTTGGGACTGAACACTGAAACTTGAGATTCTTGTTCTCTGGTCAGTAGGTACTGAATAGGAGTGTGGCCCAAAGCATCTTTGTAGTATTTTAGTAACTGACATAACACAGCACATTAAAAATTCTAACCAATTTCTTTTCTTTCTACTCAAAAAACGATTTTCAAACGTCAAGTAACATCTCTTATTCTGTAAAAAAGAAACATATGAAAGGGACATAATCCTATTATTTGGAATGACAATGGGACATTGAAAAAAAAGATCTTGCTTGATCTGTCAAACATAAAGCCAAAGAAATTGCTGCAAAATAAAGCAGAGCTTAATGGAAATGTTACAATAAAATAGCAGTGTGAAGGTTCCTCCCCTCCCCTCAAGAATGATGCCTGTAGTTACAACCATGTAAGTGCTTTGTGATTTAGCAGATTATTTCTCACTCAATGCTTTGCCTTTGGGCTTGTAAATTTTATTTAAAGGGGTGTAAAGAGTATTATGCAAACAAAAAACATCTTAAAGAAAGGTTAAAAAAGAAGGGAGGGAGGGAGAAAAGGTGGAAGAACAAAGTGAAATTATTTATCCTATTAGTTCTTAGTTATTTCCCCTAATTTTTAGAATTTACCTACAAAGGCCCTTTTATGTCCATGAAAATTGTATAAAATAATCCCATTTTTCAAATGAGGAAATTATACACATGGAAAATGGTGATAATGTGGACCAGTGGTAGAGAGCTTTCCTAGCATGTCTCAATGCCTTATGTTCCACCCCCTGCACAACAGCAAAACAAACTACACACACACACACAGAGGCACACACACACACACACACACACACATATATATACATATATATATATGTATAAATTTAAATAAGATTTTAGTGTCAATAGATGATTGTTTAGGCTTTTTTTCCAAAAATCAAATGAACATTCTAAGATTTTAAGTTTATGCACAATCACTATATATAAATATACATTGAACTCATCCCAACTTGAGAATTACTAGTAAATTCTAAGACCATAAATCGTTCATTAAATATAATTCATTTGCTCTTTATTTTACCACACTCTAGAGTCAATGCAGTAGACCAAAAATATTACATTTGTGGAAAATGTTTAAAGATAAATGTCTGGAGTATATTCTTTCTTATGCATGTTTTTATTAACAGGCATCATTAGAAAGTGTAAGTCTAGATGGTATTATGGCATAGAAGGTGCTGAATTAATAAATAAATCTGAATAGACTACATGAAAAAAATCTATTTCCACTATTTGGAAGTTTAATGATCTCGTACTGAGTTGGAAAAAATTATTTATTTTTTATTTTTATTTAAGTGAAAGTGAGAGAGACAGAGAGAGGGAGAGAGAGAGAGGAAGAGGCAGAAATGGGTACACTAGAGCCTCCAGCCACTGCAAATGAACTCCAGACACACATACCACCTTGTGTATCTGCCTTTATGTGGGTATTTGGGAATGAAACTTGGTCCTTCTGCTTTGCAGTCAAACATCTTAACTGCAAAACCATTTCCCCATCCCCTGACTACTTACTTTTAAGTAAGGAATTTGGTAGCCACCTTGTGATTATTCAAAACTTCCACTGTCACTTTTTAGTAAGATAATAGTATAAATCCCTCCTCACACTCCTACATTTGAATTCAGGAGAAGCTGTGACTTTGTTTGGCCAATTGAAGGCAGTAGAAGAGATGTAAGTTCCTCCCAGGCCATAGAAAGATATTGGCCATTAAGCTCTCCTTTCCCTGACTTGAATTTGTATGAGAATAGAAATTTTCTTCTGTTAGGGACTCTGTCCCTTGGAAGCACATGAAAGATTTATCTAGTAGTTTCTCACTGCTATGCAAATTATCTGACCTGAAGTAGATTATAGAATTTCGCTTGCAGTTCTGGAAGATAGAATCCATTTTGGTGGGAAAAGCATGGCATGAGCAGGAAGCAAGCATTATATCATCTCATCAGTAGGGAGGAAGAAGAAAGGGAGAGAGAGAGAGAGAGAGAGAGAGAGAGAGAGAGAGAGAGAGAGAGAGAGAGAGAGAGAGAGAGAGAGAAGCAGCAAGCAGAACTAACACCTCAATACCCATTTCTAGTGACAAACTGCTCCAATTCCTAAATGGTCTACAAATTTCCAAAATAGCAGCACTTTGCAAGGCACCAAATATTAGAATGAATAAACCTTTAGGGCATTATATTCAAATCTGCACACAAGACTAGAAAGAAATAAACTTCTCTCTCCCTGAGTCATCATGATAATCAAGGTTATATTATTGCAGCAAAACTGAGCCTATTGAAAATACCCCACTATTCTGAGTATGTGTGATTTCCTTCACTGAGAAATTATGGACATGTATAGTTTAGTGACTGAAGAAAATTTGAATTCTACTTTTAAACATGTTTCTTAAGTATGAACAGCAAATTCTGCTCATGCCCTCAGTTTTCCTGCCCTCATGGGGCTTCCCCCCAGCTGCTTTTGGACAGGTTCTTTTTGCAGCCACCAGAAGCTGACTGCAACACGATCATTCTTTCCAGTCTTCTCATTCCTCCCTCCACATGGCACACAGAGGCAATGCTCAAACAGGTAATGTTGTCTCTGCTTAAAACAGTTGGATCATTTTTTTTTTTTATTCCAGGGTTCTGAGCACAAACTCTGGTCAAGGGTAGAAGTATCTGTCTTCTCTCTTTTGTGACTCCTTTCCAGGTCCTTTCCTCTCTTCAGTGAATCCAGATCCTTCTGTGGACACTAACTCAGGCATTTGTAACTACAGTCCTTTGACTGGCTTTGTCCTAAATTCAATCTGTGGGTCCTTTAGTCTATTTGTTTGTTTCATAGTACTCTACCTTAATGCTTTCCTTAAATGCCTAAACAAAGAGTAGATGAGTAGAGAAAACACATCATTTAATTCTCCCCTTACCCATCATTCATCCTATGTGTCCCATTGTGACAGGGCCAGGCGCCTGCAGGGAACACCCCTCCCCTTGAGTGGGAGATGTCTAATTAGAGCTACAACCTAGGTGCTAAAACTTATTGGTCAAATATGAACCAATCAGCTGTTTCTCTGACTCACCTGGGAAGAATTTAAATTCACTTCCCCAGAGGAAGTCAGCCTTTCTCTTCCCCCACATGGCAATGGAGTAAAAAAACTGCTGATCCAGGCCTCAGTAAGGTAAGGCCTACCCCTACCCCAGCTAATGGCTGAGGTGGGGGGAGGCAAGCTCCAGACTTTTTCCCTCATGAATCTCTCTTTCTCATGATGGGAGCTCACTGTTGTCTTTTCTATTTATGCTTATTTAGCTAATTAATATTAGTTCTATTAAACTCTCTGACACATGTTCTCCCCACACTGGTGGCTGGAGAACTCTGTAACTTCCACTGGTGACTGGGAGATTTTCTCATCCAATTCCCCTTTTCCTAAATTAATAAATTAGAATAAAATGTGTGTAATTAAAACTTATTTCTGCCCCTGTATATAAATTCATTTTACATCAGAGGACATAGAGGAGGAAAGGGGGGTTCCAAAACTCTCCCCCCCCCTGTGTCACTTAGGATATTAATTTTCAATAATCCATATCACCATCACTTATTTAATTTTCTCTCTTTAGACTCTATACAGGATATTATTTTGGGTTAACTATTTACCTTTTGTTTTTCTGCCACACTGAAGCCACAACATGCTGTAATATATCAAGCCATATACGGACGATTTCCACCTTCTTCACAACTTGCCTTACAGCAATAATGTGTTTAATGAACAACAGACCAACAGGATAACGGAGTAAATGAAGGGATAAACTCCAGGGTCAGGAGTGCTCAGGAGTCAGGCAGGCTTTGGTTTAGGGGGTGAGATCCTCCCAGAGAAGGTGAACAGCAGCAAGTTCTAGAAACAGGGAACCCATGGGTTTTTTTTTTCTCTTCATAGCACAGTGAGAACTGGATTAAAGAGAAATTGCATGCTGTTTATGTGTGGATCTGAATACGGATGCTGGGGCCACATGAAGCGAGAAATTCTCAAGGTATCATAAAGAGAATGCTAAAAAGTCACTTTAAACCTAATAATCAGGAAAGTCTTGCATTAGGGAAGGTTTTCTAGTGACATCCCAAGGTTCCAAATGCCCATCTGCCCTGTTTGCAGAGCATGCTCAGCTGGCTTTGTACAATTAAACCAAAACTTCTCCGAGGATTTCACACTTCAGCAGAGGTTAGAGACTCTGAGGCCCAGGTGAAGAAATGTGGAGAAATGGAATCCAGCCAGTAGCGTCCACATAATTCCATAGGTAACAGTGACCTCTTGCATCTGGACAGTGGATGATAAATATTCATGGTGTGAATAAAGCAAAGGATGTAAGTATTTGGGGACCGATTTTATTCAACAAACCACAAATGAGAAGTGCAAACTACTCTCACGAATAACTGTTTAGATTAGTTGATTATCTTTACATAGTTACTATTACTTATTTCCTTTCTGTTGGAGAAAATACTAGTGAAAAAGAAATGAAAGCATCAACTAGATATCCTATCTGCCAAAGAAAAGAAAAACAAAAACACCTTTAGGTCACTGTTCTAATGTACTTCAAAACATGGCTGAGAAAATCATAGAATTTAACAGTCAGATGGAATTTTTCACTTCATATGTTTATCTGTATTTTTATATTTCTGCTCCCTGAGTTTAACCCACATGCAAAGATACAAACAAGTTCTTATAAGCAGCATAAATAAAATTAATGCTTCTCAATTTGTTCTCCTTTAATATGACACATTAATCACCAATTACATCTACAAGTAATAAAATCCTATAACAGTAAGCCATATATTTCTCCCAATTAAAAAGAAAATGTCCTAACTCTGTGATTTTTTTTTTTCTGAAGAACTGCAGATATGGCTATTAATCCTCCAGCTAGCTCATAATAACAAATGTAATTTGGGGTTCCTACAGTATTTTGTGTCTCTAAGGAACATACAAATACTGAGTTAAACCATTAACAGTCACACAAGCTGTAGATGGAATCACAAGTTCTTTTCTTCATTTCAGAGACCCCATGAGGAGGTCAAGAAAGTGAACTAAATGACTCAAACCCAGTGGGGCATTCATTACTCCTACACAGTTTTCCTCAAGCTAAATACCGTATAACAAAATAATTGAACATTGCCTAGACCCACATTCAGTGCTCTCTAATTGTTCAATGCTGTAAAATGTCAGAGAAAATATGTTATTTAAGATGTTTAATTTGGGGACTGGAGAGATGGCTCACTGGTTAAGGTGCTTGTTTGCAAAGCCTCAAGACCCAGGTTTGATTCCTCAGTACCCAAGTCAAGCTAGATACACAAGGTAGTGAATGCATCTGGAGTTTATTTACAATGGGTGGAGGCCCTGGTGTACCCATTCTATCTTCTCTCTCTCTCTCTCTCTCTCTCTCTCTCTCTCTCTCTCTCTCTGTCTTTCTTTCTCTCTCTCTCTCCCTCCCTCCTTTCTCTCTCTCTTTCTCTCTCTCATAAATCAATAGATAATTTTTTAAATATATGCTGGATTAAAGTCAGCCTTTAAAAAATATTTTATTTCATTTGTTAACTCAGGCCTGACCTGTTTTCCCATACTTCTTTTTATTTTTATTTATTTATTTATTTACAATCAGAGACAGATAGAGAGGAGAGAAAGAGACACAGAGAAGAGGTGTACCCAGACCTCTAGCCACTACACACAAACTCCAGATGCATGCACCACTTTGTGTATCTTGTTTTAAATGGTTACTGTAGAATCAAAAATTCTCATTAGGCTTTGCAGGCAAGGACATTAACCACTATGCTATTTCTCCAGCGTAATTCTTTCTTTGTGGAAGTGTTTGCACAGAGGAGACACTATTGATAAATAATGCTATTGCTTTGCTCATAAGAATGCAGAAATAAATTATTTAAATAAAATAAATAGACCAGTATCTTGTTTTTAAGATGCAATGTCTGAACCATGGCCTATGTGGAAGAGAAAATACAGAATGTGTGATTGAAGGGATCATGGGAAGGAATTGTTCATGTCATATGAAATAGCCATACAATTACTACAAAGAAAGCCAGAATCGAAGGTAAAGATACAGAAAGGAAAGATATTTAGGTGGGAGGGGTCAGGAAAACAAGGTCCTAATTAACTGATACATTAAAAGACATTGGTCATGAAAGGAACATTAATATTTACCACTCAAGGAAAATGTGTGATTTTTCATGACATTTTAAATGAAAATTTCCCAAGATCTATTAACAATTTTGATTTTTTAAAAATTTTCTGACATGAAAACAATTACCAGAAAACTCAAAGACAAGCAGAAGCCTCATGCTCAAAAGTATATATTTGCCTAACTTGTAATAACATTAACTGTTATCAATGAATCAATGGATTGGACCTTCATAGAACAATTTGTCAGTTATCTGTACAGTAGAGTTTTATAAAGATTCACACATGTTAAACATAGTTTCTATTTATTTATTTACTTGCATGAGAGAGGGGGAAAGAGAGACAGAGAGATTACAACTGCTGCCAAGCTTGCACCACCTGGCACATATGATTTTACCTGGGTACAGGGGAATCTAACCTGAGTCATTAGGCTTTGCAGGCAAGCACATTAATCACCAAGCCATCTCTGCAGCCCCCAAATGTAGTTTCATAACAAGACTTTTGTTTTCAGCACTCTGTCTGTAGTCACATACTGGAACTCTGCAAATGTTTGAGAGCCTGATCAGGAGAAGAGAGGCAGTGAAGAGCAGCATGAGAACAAGAACAGAAGAAGCAAGTCTCCCTTCCACTGGAAAGACCATAGTTCTGAATGAAATTACACTGAGGAAGTGCAGCCCTTTCAACCAGAGGAGAGATTGATATCAAGGTTAATGGGGCTGGATCCTACAACCACTGATGGGAATATGATAAATTAGTACCCAGTAATAATGTAGAGCAAATCTGGTATTGCTGTAGTTTAACCAACCAGGAAAGAAGAGTCATATGGGAAAAAAAACCTGCAACTTCCCTAACATACATACATAAACAGTATATATATTTTATATAATATATATAATATAAAATTCATATTATATATTATATAAATAGCATTTTAATGTATGAGATTAACAGTAAGGTTTTTATTTTACTATGTGAGTGATCTTTTTTAAAGCACTTTAGAACAAAAATCAAATATGATTTTTGGCTAAGGATAATAGTCTTTAAAGGGAGGCAGTAACACTGATAAAGCAATGTAGACAGATATTGAACCTGAAAAGTGCAGGTTGTATATGACAGCAGAGAGTAGTCATTCGTTCATTGTGAAAAGAAAATACTCTCAGAGGAATGAGGAAAAGCAGGGTTTGAATTACCAAGCGTTAGACAGTGCCATTAGGTTAATGAAGAACTGTTAGGAAGCAAATTATGTAAATTCTAATCAGACTTAAAATTGTGTGAATAACTCATACTTAAACCCTTTTTTGGTTTAGATGATAAGGAATATGTGACCTTAATCATTAGCCCCAAAGAAGGCTGTCCATTACACCCACTCTATCTTGTTAATAATAAAGCCTCGTCAGTTTTGATGGGATGGATAAAGGTGGGCGACATTATGTTAAATAAAATCAGAAATATAGTGCAAGACTTCAACAGCCAAGTGAAGGTGTATAGAAATTAAATATGATGAACCCAAAAAAAATATAATGAAGTTTCAGGTAAAACCTTTTTGCATATAAGATTTCAAGGGTTCATAAGTCTTACCCTAAGCATTACATAAAGCCTTCTAAGCTCTAAATATTTCTTTTTCATCTGAATGTTATAATTTAATTATATGTATTTTTCAAACATGTTATTATTTGGATGCATTTTCAGTATACTCATCAAGCATTTGTGTTTTGAGGCTGGAAAACCTATGTTTCCATAATTTAATCCAATAAACTTTAATAAGTGAACTATATTGATGCTTGATGTGTATATGTATATGTATATATGTCTTGTAGTGTGTGTATTTGTAAGGACCCATGGTGCAACAAGAAAAGGACCTAGTACAACAGAGTCACGAAAGACTTTTTTTGCATTGAGAAAAGATCATAATGTAGTGAAATATGGAATTACTCTTAAAAAGGCGAGAGTAAAACAGAAAAAAAAAAATATGTCTAATACACTCCAGTCAACTTTCTTCTAAATCCTTTGATTTGAAAAAAACATCTGAAAAAAAAAACTAGAAAACTTTAGCATTGGAATTTGTTTTGTTATTCGGCAATGTGTATGTTATCCTAAATTTTTTTCTTTCTTAATTACAAAGCTATATTTATGCTCTAGTCAATAATTGCACAAGATTTATTTCATGCTATCTCATAATCAGATAAGAAAGATTATCTAACATTTTAGTGAATTAATTTAGTGTGTGGGAGATGAAATTAGTTATAAGACTAAAACTTTTAACTTTTGTAGACGGAAGGAATGTTACTTCCTAGTAAACATCTTATAATGAGTGTTTCAAGGTGAACTTGAACACTTCCGCTGTGTCTTCAACAATGAGGGCTTTTTCTTTGCTCTTTAATTATAAACTTCAAGATCTTGTATAGATGCAAAGAAATGTATTGTTTCACTATGCCTTTAACACAGGCATGAAAAATGATAAAATTTTTAAACGTCTTCATGAGTTTTTATGTGTAAGCATTCCAGTGTTCTGTGAATCCTAACAAGTCAGTTCACAGAAGTGACAGAATCTTCCTTAAGTTGCATTGACCCTTCATCCCATTAAGACCTCACTTTATCTGCCAAGGGACATTTTCTCCACATGATACCTCCTGGCATCTGTCTTGTTCGAATTAGTGGTAACTTGCCAAATGTCCACTTCACTTTGGCAGGTGGATAAACCTTATGAGAGAAAACAATTAACTAAATGGTTTGAAGAGTTCATCTCTTCACCCAAATTACACAAATTGTATTCAAAAACAGCTTAATTACCCCCAGGATCCCTCTCATATTAACATATAGTTCCCATTATAAAAATGTGCTGCTAAAATGGTATTCGAATAACCAGATTATAGTCCATGATAAAGACATTGGATTTAATAGCTATATTTTAATTATGATACAAATATTTATCATTTTAAATGGTAACTACAAAAAATATTACTATAATTTGATTTTCTATCTGTAAATTAGCCTCTTCTACAATTTTGAAGAGCAGTTAGGTGATAGCTAAATGGTAGATAATAAAAAAAAGATGTTTGATTGTTGGTATTGCTTAAGGATGGCACAGAGGACAAAGGGTTAAGAGGGTGTTGAAGAAGGTCAGAAACCCCGGTGGCTAACCCAGGTAGGCGTTTCCCTATCTCTGCCCTCAACTCTGAGACTCCCAAACCCCCAAAAGCATTCCACATAGACCCAGGTTCACACCCCAGCTGTATCTAGAAGGTGGCAGTTTCGCTCCCACCACCATCTGATATGTGCCCAAACTCATGTCCGTATGCAAAATAGGAATTCACAGGTTGCTGATTTCTGCCAATCCTCTTTGTCCATTCCTTTCACTCCCTCCTCAAATTCTATTTAAACCCACAATACTGTTCCAATAAAGATTTGGATTGGGTTTTGGTGATTGGGACTTCTTGCCATGGATGCTTTTTTCTCCCAGGACTGTGCTGTAATACTTGGGGAACCTTGTTTCCCTAGGAAGCCATGCTTCCAGAGCTGAACACACACAGAGCTATAACACTTCCCAGGGCTCTCAGGCCCACAGACATGCCTCCATGGGTGCCCGGTTTCCAGTCTCCCACCACCGCTGACCCTCCGCCTCCGACCTGCAGCAGCCATGGGTCCAGCCACAGCTCTGAGCACCCGCCCCACCTCCCACAATCTGAGCCTCTTCCCAGCCAGGGAACAGAAGCGGCCCTGGGAAAACTCCAGCCAGACCCACACCAGCTCCTTTTTCTTTTCTTTTTTTTATTAAAACAACATTTGATGAATAAGATAGGTAGATGGGAGATATAGAAGAAAAGCATAAGTTAATAGGATTATGAAATATGAAATTTTGCTATAATACTTTACTATAACAAATATGAACCATCATCTACTCTGAAGCAAGTGTCTTTAACTGCTGAGCCTTCTCCCCAGCCTCCTCCTCCCGGACCATCTACTATCAACACACTATGGTTGTTATAGATGACACCAATTCTAAGGAAAACTGCAGAAAGCAAATTATCTTAAGTAACAAAACATGGAGACTCTTTCCTGGTTATCCATGTGAAACTATAATATGGTCACTTGGATTTATCAACAAGAAGTAAAATACTTTATGGTGTGCTAGAGAGTAAGAACGGCAGGATGTGTTTGAAGAACAGCCATGCCTCTAACATTTATCATTTCTAAAGAGGGGCATGCACCACCGATGAGTGAACCTATCTCAGGTTGGATGTATTACAAATCATAGTCAAGTATATTTTGATAGTTTATTCATTTGTTTTAAAGAGACGTATATATATATGAAGACATATGTATATGGAGAGAGAGAGAGAGAGAAAGAGAGAGAGAGAGAGAGAGAGAGAGAGAGAGAGAGAGAGAGAGAGAGAGAGAGAGAATGGGTGTGCCAAAGGCCTCCAACCACCACAAATGAACTCCAGACTTATGGGCCACATTGTGCACTGGGGAATTGAACATGGATCCCTAGCCTTCACAGGCAAATGCCTGAGCTATCTCTCCTCCCCCATAATCAAGTTTTCCTATCAGATTACTTTGGATAATAGGCAAACTGCTCCAGGACAAGGGCATTTATCTGTTTGGTACACTGTTTTATTCTAAGACTTTGTATGGTGACCTATAAGAGGCTCTAAGTAAATATGTATTGAAAAAAATAACAATAAATGAATCATTTTATGACCACTCTATCATATTTTTAGTGCAGGAAGTTCTAGATATTTTAAGAAGCATCTATTACAAGGAGTTATGTGCCTATGAGTCATTTCTGACTCTAAAGGTGAGACTTCCATCCTGGCACTTCAGGAGTGGCTTAAACCCCTGAGAACTCACCACGTAGATCATCGATCCTTTCAACATACAGAACAGTGAGGGGGATTTAATTATAGATGTGGAAGTAAACACCATTTCAACAGCTCTTTACACCCACAGAGATGACCACGCTCTGGAGGGAAGTGCCTTGCTAGGCATAATTTATCAGCTTCTAAGGGGAACAACAGGATGACCATTCCAACACCACTTCTGTCTTCTAAGACTCCAGAAAAGTTGACTCTTGGTAGAATATAACTATTAGTCAGACAACAGGTCAGAAAACTTTATAAAAGAGTTTTAAACCTCGAGAATGGGGAGTGCATGGTGGAAAACATAATGGAGATGGATCTCAGAGGTGAGCAATGACAAAACCCACCAGTCCCTTTCACCTGCTGTTCTTTTCACTCTGATACGCCCTCATGAAAGAGGATAAATATTTGCAAATAACTTTTTGACAGTCTATGCTATTTCACATCCATTTATGTTCCTCTGCACAAGAAAAATGCATTTTGTTTCTACTTTTTTTCTAATCAGCCTCATTCAGTATTCTACCAAGAAAGAATTCTAGTAATTATAATTTTTCTTCATTTCACTCTAGCTTAGGAAAGTTTTAGTTCTCATAGAGGAGAGCTGTTAAAAGCCTCAACTTGGCTCACTGATTTTATTGCCTTTGCATCTCTCAAGCTTAAGATCTTTGTAGGTTGTGAAATGAACTAGAGACATTCCTGTGTTCTTCTGGAGCTCAGAAACATGTCTCAAACTTTGAAATTAATTTTAAAGTATAATTTGCACAAAAATAGGATATACAATTACTAACTTTTCTGTTAATAATTCTTAAAACTAAACATACCTGGAAATCCTTGACCCGTTTAAACATAAAGTTCCCAACCTAACAGAAACTATTTGAATCCACTCCATCACTATGTGAACCATAATATAGGCTACATTCAATTAAAGCAGGTTTTCCCTCTTTGAAATATCTAATAAGGAGCTAAAGCTATAAGTATTCTTTTATTCTTTCTTCAACTCAACATTATGCCTGTGGCATGGAGCAATGTTCTTATACATTGGTTTATATTTTATTCCACATAGATTTATAGTTTTCAGTACTATCAATGGATCACAACTGATGTAACACTATGACTGTTTGAATTTTTTGCATTCCCCAGGACCCACATAAAGCCAGATGCACAAAGTAACACATTTGTCTAGAGTTCATTTTTAAGGCACTAGGCACTAGCATACCCATTTTCACATAATCTCTTTGTCCTTAAAAATAAACAAATGAAAATATTAAAAAAGAAAAATTATATGGTGAATAATCATAATTCTTTCCTAAAAATGCTATTTAAAGGAATTATTCAATATTAATTTCAAAGATTTTACTGTCTGAATATTTGTGGTTTGTGTTTTCACATTTTTCACTTGTTATTTTTAACTTGAAAATTTTTAGGTTTATATTTTTGGAAATGTTTACAGTTATGATTATTTCCTTTTGTACATAAAGGTTTTGTTCTCAGCTAAAGGTACAAACACTTTGATCCATGTTTGTAAAGTTGTATTTTAAGCATGTTTATAAAGCTGTATTTTAATCAACCCATTTTAAAACCTAAAGTCTCCTTTTATTCACCATCATTTTCAAGTTTCTGATCCTTATAAATTCAAACTAAAATAAGAAATACTGATCATTATTTTCACAATGTAGCTCAGCACTTAGTATTTACAATTATTAGAGTGTTTGACATATTTTTTATCTTCCTGGGAAGAGCTTAATAATTTCCATAGATTATTTGTAGAGGAGATATTAGTTATTGTCAGGTCAATGTTACATTAAAAGAAGTTACTGAAATAATTTATTAATGACTAGAAAAGGGTACCATTTCCATGAGAATACAATCGGTGACTTGTAATCCAGGAGTCTCCAGAGAAGAATGGGCTAATAATAAAATTATTAATACAAACAAACATTTATTACTTGTTTATGTCTGGAATTGTGTCAAATGTTAATAATTTGATTCCAGGAGTTCAGTTATTGATAGCATGCTATACTTCTGGTGGTAGAATAACTTAGAAGTTTCTTTTTTATTACTACAATTGTTAAGAATTATCATTTTATTTGTATATATTAATATACAAATGCTACTGGGCACATGTAGAGTTCAGAAGAGAAATTTGGCTTGTCCTTCTACCTGGTTTTAGATAGGACCTCTTTTGCTGGTTGCTTCTGAGAATACCAGAATATCTAGCCTTCAAGTTTGAAATTCTCCTGACCACCTCTCACTGCAATTATAGACCTGTGCATTATTTGGTTTCTGGGATATGATCTCTTTATTCACTGAGCCATTCCCCTAGCCCCTTCCCCAGAGATTTCTATACTGAGGGAATGACCCAGTAGCTGAGTAAACCAGGTTTCTTATAAAAATTATAGCTTTTAAATCTCTATTTGGGTGATCTGTATGAAATAAAGACTGACAGACTGCAAGGTACACCCATCTTCACCAGAAAAACAAAAGGTAAGATCTATTGCCTATTCTGAATATAATATTATTTCAAAGAGTATGATTGCATCCATATTATCACTCAAATGATAAGTATGATAAAGCTGTTAGCTAAACACATACTCTATAGAAAGCTATAGTGCCTGAATTAACAGAAGTATCTTAAATCACATCACAGTTCTTTGCAAAGATAAATTAATTACACTAATATATAACATTATAAATAGCTTAAAATATTACAGCATCCAGATTTAACTGAACATTTATTGTGATGATAAAATATATCTTCAAAGCCATCAAAACTAGCTAATATTATTTAAGTATTATTTAATTGAAAGTATTTTCAATTCCATATAAAACAAATTAAGAATAAACTGACAAATTTCAAGAATTGTAATAGGAAATTGAAGTCAACAAAAATAGAATGAATATGACATGACCAAAAAAATGATTTTTCTTGGATTGGCAAATGTTTCCTATAATTTCTCCCACACAATGCCAAATGGAAGAGCAAAAATGACCTTAAATTATTTCAATGTGAGCCCAAAAGGAATTTGACTAAAATTTGATGATAAGATTGCAAAAAATAAAATTTAGTAAATTGAAAAAAGAAAGATATTCTATATACTCATACAAAACCTTCATGATTAGCCATTATTCACAGTTTCATCATACCACATTTCAATATTTAATCACAACATGAAATCATCAAAAACCCAAGGATGTCTAGTTTGTCCCCTATTTTTAGGTTCAGTTAACTAAATTTTGTCTAAAACAATATTTAAAACACTCCAGCAAGGGCTGGAGAGATGGCTCAGTTGTTAAGGTACTTGCCTCCAGTGCCTAAGGCCCCGGGGTTCAATTCCCCAGTATCCATATAAGCCAGACCCACAATGGGGTAGTGTTTCTCTCTCTCTCTCTCTTTCTCTCTCTCTCTCTCTCTCTCTCTCTCTGCTTGAAAATGAATAAAAATATTTTTTAAAAATAAAGAAACACAAGCTAAATCAATACTAAAATATAGATTATGTTACATATAAGCATTAAAAATGATCTCTTAGACTATAAAATGCAACTCATGGAAATACATAATGATCTATATTGTCTTCCATTACAAAAATACATAAATGAAAGCCAGGGCAGTAGCCTTACAGTCTAAAATGGACCGAGTAATAAGGTAAAACTATAAAAGTTCTAATAATAAACTAAGCAAGAAACTCATAGGTTATATTTTAAAATAATCTAAGGTAAAACAAAATAAATTAGCTATGCTTTTTAACTTTATCTCAGCTCCTTCTTCTTGCTCTGTGGATTCTTAGATTTTGTCTGTTGAACATATTTCAGAATTCTTGGAAGCACACAGACTCACTGAATGGAGTTTAAAATAATTTCTAACTACTATTGTCTATATCCTTATCCAATGGGATGAATCTCCAAACCAGGCACAGATATGGGAGGAAAGGATTTATTGAAGCTACAGATCCAAGCAGAGAGAGTGGGAAACCATCAACATCACACACCAGAATACAGCAAAACAGGCAGGGGAGAAGAGAGAAGATTTCTCCCCCTTTATATAGTCTTGCAACCCATCCCCAGACTTGTTGGCTTCCCGAGTCTCTGGAAATTCCTTCCTGCACTGCCCTCCCAGGAAGAGATGATCATTTCAAGTGTCCCTGAACTTCCTGATATCCTGCCCCCTAGTAAGAGGGCTACCTTCCTTTGAATACCCTCAGAGACTCCCAAGATTACTAAAAGGACAGGTTGACAACAAACCTTAACCATCACAGTCTACAAGGAACATAACTAGCAAAGACTAAGAGTCAAAGATGGGAAATCAACCTCTCAAGCAAATGGAAGCCATAAAGATTCTGGCAAAGGAATAATCTTATATCTGATACAACTGTCTTCCAAACATAACCAGTGAGAAAACATATTAATAAAGTGTCCAATCCATGAAGATTTATGCATGTTAAGTATTTATGCACTGAACTTTAGGCTTCTCAAATTCAAAATTTAAAGAATAACCCTCCCAGTAGGGGGCAGGATATAAGGAAGTTCAGGGAAGCTAGAAATAAACTTCTCTTCTAGGAGGGCAGTGCAGGAAGGAAATTCAAGAGACTCAGGAAGCCAACAAGTCTAGGGATGGGTTGCAAGACCCTGAACTCTTCAGAGGAAAGAGACCCCAAGCTACAGGTTATCTCCCACGTGGGGAAAGAGCACATTGGAAATCCAGATCTGAAATTTAAGGGGAATGCCCAGGTTGGGGGAAGGGCCTAAGTGGTCACATAGCTCTCAGCATGTGGAAGGAGAGTCCCTCTGGCTAGACAGAGGCAGAGCAGGAGATGGTTTGCAAGGCAGGCTTTATCTTTTAACTCCTGTTGACACTTCTCTTTAAACTCACAGTACTAGTTGGGGAGGGGAGATCAAGGTGTTGCCCGAGTTTCAACCTAACAATAGGAAAATTTAAAAAAAGGAAATAAAAATAGTAGCATCCATGCCAGATACTCTGTGATATAGCATATCCTAAGAAAGAACATGTAGTGATAAGTGCTTTCATTTAAAACAATTCAGAAAGATCCAAAACATGTAACCTAATAATATACCTCAAGGTTAGGGAAAAATAATCCAGAGAATAATCAAATATCTATAACACACATCCTGCAGAAAAATCAATTCAGAAAGAGTCAAATATGTTAATTTGAAACTCTATAAACACTGGAACTGCTAGTGCAAATCTTGGGAAAATATTCCAAGATGTAGGCAGAAATATATGAAGAATCACAGAAAGTAAACACTCAGTGGTTAAGAGGATATGTTTTCAAGTCCTAACAGCCTTTGTTTTATTCCCCAGTACCAATGTGAAGGCAGAAATATATAGTAGTGCATACATCCAGAATTCAGTTGCATAGCCAGGAGTTCCTGAACCACCCATTTCCCCCTTCCCTCTGTCTCTCTTTCTCTCCCACCTAGCAAATAATTAAAAATATATTTAATGAAATTATGTAAATGCAAGAAAGACATTTCTATTTTACAAGTGAATATCCATGACCATTAAAGAAAAATTATGGAATACCATAAAAAGATTAAAAGTTGTTCAAGAAAGTCAACTGTCATGTATTTAAGGAACTTCTTAAATATAAATATTAACTCCTAAAAACATAATTTTCTTCTTATGTAAATAAAATACATAGAAAAATACCAGATGGAAAAAGTGGACCTCAAACAGTTGAGCAATTACTGTTTGTAAAATGACTGTATGTAAAATTATATTTATTATATAAATATAATAAATATATATTTTATTTTATTATAGTCATATAACTTATTATATGAATATAATAAAATTATTCTATATATGAAATTATATTTTAAACCTTACTACTAAATTTTATTCTGTATGTAAAATTATATTTCATACCTTACTACTAAAATAATGCCATAGTCCATTGTGTGTTCCTATGACAGCATACCCAAGACTGGTTAAAGAACATATTTTTTCTTTCAAGTTCTGAAGGCTAGTTATTCCAAATCTTAGGTTCTTAAAGTCTAGTTAAAAATAGAGCCTTGTTAAAAATAGAGCCTTGGAGCTGGGCATGGTGGCACATGCCTTTAATCCCAGCACCAGGAGTTCGAGGCCAGCCTGAGACTACATAGTAAATTCTAGGGCAGCCTGGGCTAGAGTGAGACCCTAGCTTGAAAAAAAGCAAAAACAACAACAAAAACAAATAAAATAGAGCCTTGGCCACTCCGTTCCCCATCCTCCATGTCTGTCCTCTCTCCTTTGTCCTCATCTTCTCTCTTCTGTCATCCATCCTTGATTCATTCTCCATGGCCTTCCATCCTCAACCCTTGCTCATCGGTCCTTCTTACTCATCCTCCACCTTCTCTCCTCTATTCTTGGTGAGCTTTCTGCCATCCTTGATCCTCTGTCCATTGGCCTCAATTGTCTAGCCTCTGCTCTGTGCTCTGCGCCAGCTAGTGAGGAGGAATATCATGCCCAGGAATTTCACAACAGCCATAACAGAGGCAGCGAACTCCCAAAAGCCCTTTTCCTAGAGAAATTATTTAATTCATAAGGGTGATGCTCTCAAGACTTAATAGCTCCCAAATGGCTTTATATGCCAGCATTTATACATTTGGGATTGCTTCAAAACAAATCCATTTCCTCAGTTTTCTGATGGTATTAGCAAAGGTCTTGTTTGTGTTTTTCCTTGCAACACTTTGCTACATACATATCCTTTCCACCAAGCAATTTGGAGATAGAAAATCAAATCATAGTCAATGATTAAATCAGCATAATAATTAATAAAATAATTAAAATCACCAAGGATTTTTTGAATTATTCACTTTTCTTGTTGCTGACAATACCTGACAAAAAGCAACCTAAGGGTTCAAGGTTTTATTTTGGCTTACAGTTCAAGGTTTCAGTCCACCACAGGAGAGAATTCATGTCCACAGGTACAAGGGACAGAACTGGTCATAGTATGTCCTCAGTCAAGGAGCAGAGAACAATGAAAGCAGATACCCCACAGCTCAGCTTTCTCTTTCCTTTATATTTGGTATGGAAGCCCAGCTCACAGAATAGTGCCACCCACAGTTAAGGTGGGTCTTCACACCTCAGTTTACCTAATCTACAAACCTCCTCACAGACATGCCCAGGAATTTGATTCCAGCAAGAGACCAGTGTAAAGAGTAATCAGTGTTCTAATGCCCCTTTGAAAGAAGAATTCAGGATGCTATTCCAAAATATAGTTTTCCTTTTGATTTGTCTTATAGAAATATCTACTTTCTGAACTAATATTCTAATACTTCTAGTAACTTTTTGGAATTTAAGGTATGTTTTCTCTGCTACTTATCTTGATTTGGACTCCACTTATGGGTATTCATTATTTTTTTTCCTGAAGAACAGAACATAGAGAAATTTAGGAAGGAGATGGGGGAAAGAGAAGTTTTAGGAAATAAAAACAGAAGAATATGCTCATATGTATGACTTTTGCATGACACATCTAGTTATTATTTACTTAAAGAGATATGTATGTAGTTTAGTCTAGAAGCCAGGCACATAAATTAGTAATAATGGCATAATATAAAAAGTGCCAAGGTATGAATGACCACTGACTCCTTAGCAGTTTCTCAGTTTAAGATGTGAATGATAAAAATAGGTAAGACACATTGTTCACTCTTTTGGTGTTCCAGATAATTTTCTCTGTTTGGAAAGTGCCTGGTGTAATGGAATAGATTTAATTTGATTAGATTATTTAAATTTTGTAAATATACATTTAAAAAGATAGGAAATCCTAATGTGCCATTTTCAAATTTTACACAAAACAGAATTCTGTTGTTTTCCATAAAATAAATATGTTTTAAAATATATAATTATACAAGACTAATACATGAATATTTATGCCATTTCTAATTTATAGACTTTTGTTCATGACATTTTATTTCTTCTAAAAATATTCCAGATATATTCTTATCCTAGGCAATAAGAAATATGCAAAGAGCATGAAGACAAATAAGTAAGTGACCTTTAAGGATTTATTACTAATAGTGTATCTTTGTTTATTATAGAAAGACAGGCAATCTGTGATTTCCATAGCAATAAACACACTCAGTATTTCTCATTTGCTAATCTATCTTATAAAACTCTCTCATAGTGACAGCTTAAAAGGATC